>CM073762.1:76365949-76528638 GCA_037127475.1 Arma custos | reverse complement strand
AATAATAGACTTCAAAAAATATTTTATTTTTTTTAATAACGGTAACTCAACATTTATTGAATAAGACTTGCAGTAGAAGCTAGTAGTGGGTTATTCTCAGATTAAACTAAATCCGAATTTAAGTAAAATAATTAATATTTAAGATGAAGACATTTTTAAATTGAAATATTAATTAGTATATAACTTTGATATGAGTTTTATTTAATATTAGAAATAAACGTAATATTTTTTTAGAATAATTAGTTAAAAAACTTTATTTCCAATTTATTCCAATTATTAGGCAATTTTTCGATTATTTTGATTTACGACTCATTACTGTACAGTAGAACTCTGAGCATTCAGTTTACTAAATGTTAGAATTCCAATAAGGAATAACACACTAAATAAAAAGAAAAAAATATTATCACTCTAAATGGTAAAATTATGACTATTGTTTTCTTTCAAAATTTATAATTTATGTTGTTAATCAATCAGTACGCGTTTTAAAACATATTAATTAGTAAAAATCGAAGAGATGTTATTATTATAGTAATCTGTTAGTAGTTTGGAAAAGTTTCCATATATTATTACACGTCTTACACAATATAATTAGCTTAAATATTAACCTCTTTGTAAAAATCAATACAAATGCGATGTATACCGGATATTAAACATTAAAATAAAAAGAAGTGAAAAAGCGTAAAGTGAACTTGATAAAAAACTAATAATAACAAAGAGATTGGAATTTAAGATTATAAAAATTAAACCTAAATTATAACTATGAAAGGCTGGTGTATCCAATCAAAGAGATGAAGTTCTAACAGTTGTACAAGAAAAAAATATAATAAAACCTGAAAAACCTGAAAAGGCGAATGACAAATTAAAGAGCCGTCTTTTTTCACCTCACACTCTCACTACGGATTTTAATCACTGGACTCCCCTCTCCAAAAAAAAAATAATAAAATAGAAATAACCAATATTTCATATACCGTTTCAACAATCGATGTACAATTTAATTAATCGATATTTAATTATCTAATAGCTCAATTAACCGGTTACACTTTTTCTTTATTCTAAATCGTTCAATTAAATTGTTTGCGTGTGGATTAAGTAATAAATAAATAAATTGCAAGTTGATTACTTTCACACGAAAACGTTACTAAACTGTTTATCTATTTTAATTAATCTTTTATATATTGATTTATTTTTAGCAAATGTCCTACGAGACCTCAAAAGTTTGTTGCGAACTAAATTATATTGTCAAAATGAATAAATACTTGTTATGGTTTAGAAAAATGAGTACAATTCGGTTTTAGTTTTATTTTATATATATATATATATATATATATATATATATATATATATATATATATATATATTATATTCTGGGATTTGCGTAATGGGATTATGAAAACGCTGGTTACTGTAGACAGCTCTGAGATTCAGTTGTAATCGATAGGATCTATAAATTCTTCTGTAATGTATGTCATTTGTTTAAATTTTCTATTAGTGGCAGCACAAGGCGGTCGCTCCTCTCTCCTTTGGGATCAGCCACTCCGTATTATTTGGAATGTGTTCCGCGAACTCGTAGTTCCTCTGATAGATTAAGTCGCTACATGTTGGGAGTTTGGTTGGTCGCATGACAGTGAGGCAGCAACACTAACGAGCTTCGGATGAATCCTTCGGCCGAGATGTCGGAAACGTGACATTCCTCTGGACGAATTAGGTCATATTTGAAAAAATATGATATATTTGATGTATAAAAAATATATTTGAAATATGAAAAATGTTGGTCCGAAAATTATATTTAATTATAAATTGACTACATAAAATTTAGTTCTTAATATTTTCATATGAATGGAGCTGAATACTTATATAGCTGATAAGTGGTAGGGAGAGTTCACTTCTTGCTCCAAGCTATCATCCTGAGACTGTTGTATTCTTAAATATTTTCGCCAATGATCTTCATCTCTCCTAGGTCTTCTTCTATCTCTTCGATCCTGGCTTGTCTGGACGTCTTTTCTTTTTAACCCATTCGAGACGACGATTTTTTTCGAACACGGTCTCCAGGAGCGAATTTGTTTTTCTTCGTATTTTTCTTTTATAATAAAAAACATGTTTACTATGGAAATCACCCAATTCGTAAGTGAGTTCACATAAATAAGAACATTGCACACCAGTTGTGCAGCTCGGTCCTCGGAAAATTTTTACTGCGAGGAGCGGATTGAACACTTGGTGTGCAATGTAAGGTAAAATGAAAATACACCATTAAAAATGTATAAAAATTTTCTTAACAAAATGGATTCTATCCACTTGCTAAGATATTTAAACTTTCCTGCCTATTTTATTTTGCCCTAGTCCACTCTTACCTCCTTTGGTGCTGACTTAATGTTGATAATGAACTGTGTTTTCTCCAAAGAGATCTGGAGGCCTGCATTTATTGTCTCTGCTATTAATCGGTTAGTATTATTTATGGGCAGGTTTTATGGATCAGGAAAATTTGCGATATCGCCCACAGAAAGGCAATCAATCAAATTCAATATGACCCATTCCCCTGCACCACTCATGAATGAGTTTTTCTAGTAAACAATTGAAAATCTCTCTGCTGAATTCTCATCCTAATTTCCTATAGGTTTGAATGTTTCCTAATATATGAAAGTTTTGAAATACTGTAATCTAAGTTGTCTATGCATTAGTGAATCTCTACACAGCAGTAATCATTGAAACAGCTAAATACAGCTGTTTTTTGAAAAAGAAGCAAATAATAAATACTACTACTTCTTCGGCACTACATCCCATCCATAGCCTTCGCCACCTCCGAGTGATTCTTCCACCATTCCCTAGTTTTTGGCCTTCCAATCTTGCGTAAACCAAGGGGTTTGCACTGCTGGAGTTTTCGTGCCATCACACTTTCATCCATCCTCGCTATATGCCCAGCAAATCGTAATCGGTTTACTCTTATAAACTTGAAGACAGACTTTTCCTTAGAGAGAGAGGGTGTAGTTCATGATTTTACCGGATTCTCTCCACCCTCCCCCTCATCCCAAACTGGACCGTAATTCTGAGGATGTAACTTTCAAAAACGCTGAAGCGCTTTTCATCTTTCTGTCTCAAAACCTAGTTCCCAGAACTGTAGGTCAGCACATGTCTAATAATTGATAAATGATCTTTGAAAAAATGTTATCTTTAATAATTAACAATCTATCAATAAATGAAGTTGCAAAACGTGCAAATATATTAAAAGGATGTATTCATACCCAAATGTAGTTTGATAAATATCCGTCCCTAACTGCCGTGATCCCACTAAAACCCTGAGAGGATTTCGGGACCCATTTGAGTCGGGTATAATTTTCAGAAGATAACTGTTTCAAATCCGAGATGTACATCTGATGGCAAAGTTAAGCGTAGCAAAACAAGCGACAAGCGAATTAGCAAAGCTGAGAGACTAAACTGGTTTCGCAATATAATCCTACCGTGTAAATTAATGCTAGGGGGAGAGTTAGTGGTGGGGGGACCATCGCTCAAACGAAAACGTAATTATGGCCCCGACCTCAGCCACCGAGCTTTAGCATTTCCCACCATATGCTCCTCATCCGCTAGCCTAAGAAATTCTCTTCATATCCCTCTTTCTTCACATGGTTCTTCTATTCCTTCCATTGGAAACGTGTTTGGAAATCATCGGAAATAATACATACAACATTAGAGTAGAAAGACGTAATATCTAGGAAGAGTCATATTCCTAAACGATAATAGTAGGTAATGAAAACCACTGAATACTTCTGGCCAGAAAATTGCATCAATTGATTGGTTATTCTTCAGCCACTTATAATCTTTATTTGTTTAAATATTTAAAATCATTATCAATTTATTATACTATCCAAATTTTTTTTAATCCATTAAAAATGTAAACTGTTTATATTTGTTGGACTTTAACATTTTGCATAATTGAAATTTTTCAATCTTTACTAAGATATCAAAGTATGATTTTCAAATATTAAAGAAGTCTGGGGTGAAGAAAGTATAAGTGAGTGCACTTTTCAACATTATACTGAAAGATTCCTAAGGACTTATAATTTTTTATAAGTGGACATGGGATCGGATAAGAGAAATGATTTGTCCCTTGCCGGCAGATGACCCTGGTAGCTCAAATGGTTGAAGCGCTGTCACGGAGAGACAGAGGTTCCGGATTCGAATCCCGGCCGGGGGCATATCTTTTCTCTTTAAAATAAAAATATTCCTAAGGACTTAATTTGAGACAGATTTTATTTTTTCCCCTTGGCTTTTATTATTTCCTTGAATATAACATGCTCGTAGTAAGGATACATGGAATAATCTCTAATATTGCACCAGGTGCAATTTAAGAGATGAATGTGAATAAGATGCTCTTGAGATTAATGATATGGTAGGAATGGGGGATCTAGTGATGGGGCTCACTAGTTCTTTCTGATTGAAGTTAGTAGTTTACTCAGTCCATGCAAGTGATGAGTGTCTGGATATGTGTTTGCCAGCACTGAGGTCGGCCTGTCGGTGTAAGTGCGTTGAATAGTGGGTTCGTGCAGTGTTGGAGGCTATCAAAGTATTTGACATGCCTCCGTGTGATGAAGTCCGTTACCATCGTGAGTCCGAGGGTCTCGTGTATTAAGTCTTATCTCGTCCTTAATAGAGGTGTGCTTTACTATACGCTTTAGAATACGGTTTTGAAATTGTTGGAGCCTTTTTGAAGTTGTTGTACTAAGTTGTTGCACCTAATGGGGTCTACGTTATTCAAAATAGACCCCATAAGGGAGTGCTGGTCTAATAACTGCCTTAAATATCATTAGTTGAGGTGTAGTGATAAGTTCGGTGATGTTAAAAGGTGATTATGTCTGTAAGATTTGGTTCTAACCGACTTCATCTTTTTGTTACCATGCTGGTATAACGTCAAGTGTCGAGGGTAACACCAAGATATGCTATCCTATTGGCTGGTTTTTTTTTTGTGCCCGCTACTCTATACGTTTTAGGTAGATCGCACTTATTCATCTGGAAAGAGAAAATAATACAGTCGGTCTTTTTGGGATTAACTGTAATGTTTAGTCCATCTAATTTGTTAGTTATAGACTCACCCGCCGCCTCCGCCTGCCGGAGATATGCTATCCTATTCCCAGGTTTGTTTACTCTGTCTGGTGCTCTATAAACTTTAGCCAGAGGCCGCTTATTCTTTTTATTAAAAGACACCTATGAAAAAAATTATTAAACACTGTTCAATCATATTCCACGAGATCAACGGTAAAACATATGTTTTAAATTTAATAAATCGAACAGGCTGTTCCTGAAAATTTTCTTCTCTACTTCAGTATTTATAGCTCCTGGTTCTAGGGCGGAGCCTATTCCTCCTATGATCTGATTGGCTGGGTTCTGATGGTGAGATTTCCGATTGGCTGGGCTTCGAATGTTGGTCTTCTGATTGGTTTGGCTTTTGTTTCAATTTTTTTGGTTTCTCTTTGGCCACTGCTATGCGATGCCATTTGCCTAATATATTCCCATATTCTCTGTGGAAATTTTCAGGGTGGTTTCCTGTTTCGATTGCTTCTAATATCTTACTTTCTGTCGTGGTATTACACTTTTTGACCACTCTAATCTAAAAATTGGCCATGGCAATTGAAGGGAGTGTTTAACTCGATTTCGGTGTATTCATCACTGATGAAACGGAACTGCATATTTGTGTTAAATATCTCATTAGCTGAAAATATGGATTTAAGTATTTTTACCTCTAAACATCGATATGTTATAGTTTGAAACAAGAGGAACTTGGATAATTATAAATACTGTAACTAATATAAAAATAAAACAAAAAATAAATTCAAAATAAGAAACCAGTTTTTGAAAAGTAAATGAAAAGAAAAGGATTTACAACATAGAAAATAGACATCTTTATCAAACATGGTATAGTTAATAATTTTAATACTTAATAATTAGTTTTAATTCATCTGACTTATAGTCTTATTTTTTAAAGTCTAATCTGGATCTATCTACTAATTATCATTACTTCTATTAATAGTTTACTTATCCTTTTATTAGTAATTTGTAATAAATCATAGACAGGTGATAAAATTCCTTAATGAAAAAATAAATCATCCAGGAGGGATGAACATCGGGTGAGAAATAACATGGTAGAGTAATGCTTAGTCCTAAAGGTCAGCTTCACCCTTGGCCTTCCCAGTTATTTTTCTCTGTCCACTTCTCACCTCCAATTGTCAACTCTTCCTTCAGTCCCATTTTATTCTCTATTATGTTCTATCCATCTTCTTTTGATAACATTTTTCTTAAAGCTCTCAGTTCATCATTTAGCAATCACAAAGTTCCGTACGGAAGACCAACGTATTAGGTATTAAAACGACTATATATATTGTGTCCAGTGAAGATGTCTATTTTCTCTTATGTATATGTAATTTTCTCTATTTTTGTTTTGTGTACTTTTCAAAAACTGATATAGGTTTCCTTTTTTTGTAGTAATAGGTACCTCTGCATGTCTTCCAACATAGTATATTTTATTACATATTAATAATAATGAAAATCATTAATTCTTGCCGAGTTCATAATTAATTCCTAACGATGCATTAAATATCTGTCTCTTAAGGATGTTTACTACTAGCTTGCTTACCGCTTCTTGATATAATTTTTTTAGATACTTTTTTGGTACAACAGAAGTGATCAAATGGGGGTGTATAGTGGCTTTTTGGGTGCATTTGAGCCAGGGAATTTTATCAAACTGGTGTAATAAGAAATTAATTACCTTTAACAGTTTTGTTAGTGATCACTTCAATGAAAATTTGATTTGCATTAAATAGCCCAAATTTCATTCTCTTCTGAAGACATATTAAAAAATTAGTTTTTCTTAATATCTGCTATCGTATTTTTATTGAAAATTGCCGGACAATTTGTAGGTTCAATGTTATTTAATACAGTTATCGATTAATGGTTTTGTCAGATCGGAGTAAATATACAACTCGTACTTAAAACATTTTAATAGAAAATCGGGTTATAATAGGGTGTATTTTTGGACTGATCCTATCCAATTCAACAAACAGTTATTTAATGTTAAAAAATTAAAATTCCTGAAATCGAAATACTTAGTGTACGTATGCTAGTGATAGTACATAGTTTGTGGTTTCATCGATATTTTTATCCGAAAACATTAGTTTGAAAACTCGTTTTTTAAAATTTACACTATAAAGAAAAGAGGGCAAATATTTTGGTTAAAAATGTTTGGATTACATAAAGTTGCTTTATTCAATAAACTTTCCTTTGAAAGCGGATATATCATATGAAAAGACGCAATAATATATCGGGTTTAATTCAAATGTTATAACAAAATAAATGAGAACGATAGCTGAATAAGGAAAAGAAGGCAGAGGATTGTGGTGGAGGACTTGGATGATTGTAGCCTTAGTGTCCTCTCAACCATGATTATAGATAGGGCAGGGCTCACTGCTTCGAGAGGCCGAGGGCAACTTCATTGTCTAGTTCTATGCAATGGGAGCATGTTTTTTAGCAATATAAATAAATAAATAATATTATTTTTACCGGGAAACTATAAAAATTAACTTATAAATATTTTATAATAATATATGTAATATGTGATAACTTCATTAATAAGATGTTTTTTCATTCCATAAGAGGCTGCTTAATATTCTTGCTATAGTAAATTGGAAGGTGTCCTTGTCATACTGCGCGGCGTTGGTTTGGAAATTTTTTAGTGTAGAATCCACGCTGGAAAGAAAGAAGGGCTCCGGGCGACCATTAATGGATATTGATGAAATTCTGCAGGGTCCAATCCATTCAAAGGGTACTTGCGAACATGCCCGGGAGTGGTGTGTCGAAAGATAATGCTTGTCACCATCTAAGCTCCATTGGGAAGGTTAACAAGTGCTGTAGACTGGCCCCTCACGAACTTACTACTCAGCTAAGAGGTTAGAAATTTGTTTAAATTATTGAAAAATCGTTCTGTTATGAGATTTTATCGGAAGATTGTCACCAGTGGGGAAATGTGATTTACATGCAAAATACAAATACCCGTGAGGAATGGGTGTAGCGGTCAAACTGTTTTCCGGTTGCTGCAAAGGAGAAATTTGCCAAAAAAAAAAACCATGCTTTGCGTTTATTAAAATTTTGAAGGTGTTATTCGTCACGAATTCGCTCCTGGTAGATGCTCTATGAATTCTAAACTCTACTGCGAACAACTGGATAGATAGTAGGCGAAGTTGTCAGAGCTGTGATCAACCGAAAAGGAGTTTTATTCCAACAAGATGATGCTCGTCCTCAAACTTCCCGTCGAACCTAAGAAAAGTTTAAAGAACTTCATGGGTTCGAACTGCCTCATCCACTATATAGTTCAGTCCTCGCACCATTGGATTACTACTTGTTTTAATCTATGGCCCATTTTCTTCAAGGTAGAAAATTTGATAATTTTGCGGAAGTAGAAATTGCCATCCAAGAGTTCTTTGACAGCCATCTTAAGGATTGGTATCAGCGTGGGATCGAGCAATTAGCTAGCAGATGACTAATGACGGTAGATAAGAATGGACTATACTTTGAATATCAATTGTATTTTATATAAAAGAAATAATCATAGAAATGTTTGGTTGAAAAACGGTAATTTTTTGACTCTATCACCTAATATTATGCTACATTAAACATACTAAGGCCTAAAAATTAACAAATTACCGTTTTTATATTTCATAACAATCAGCTGTTTGTCTTAACTGCTAATTATTATTTATTATTATAGACAATAATAGCTGTTCTAATGCTTATACATTTAAAAATCGTAAACATTTTCAGTTATATTTTGAGATAATTTCACGTTTGCATATAAAAAAAATTTACATATGACTTATCTTATCGTTTTACTTTAAACATCTTACACAACTCGTAATTTTTTTTAATAAATAATTTAACAATAATAAACTACTTAATAATTGGAAGAGATTTGCCCAGATCACGCTCAACCACCAGGTTACCTAGGGTACCTACTTAATAGAGGCTGAGTAAGCCTCTAAGGAGGTTTGCAGATCCAAGGCAAGTGTTAAAAAAAAATATTTGAGTAACAGAAATAAGAATTAAGAAATGAAGACCATTATCATGAGCACCACCCTTCCCGGAAGACTTCACTAAGGGACTTCATTACTTTTTAAATCTTGATTAAGCCGCGGTTGATTGGTATAATTAGAAAACGAAAACTAGTTAGGGTAAATAAGATCCGTGCTGCTAATACAATAAGGCACCCGCCCCCACCTGGAGGGGGTTATTGAAATTCGGGGAGATTCGATTAAGAGGGGAAGGGACCGGCTAATTGGTAACAAGGGCTGCTAAATCTGATATAGGACAAAAGGAAGCGCCCATCTGATTAGCCAAACCCTTTGATCCCTTACGTCCATCAGCTGTCTCAAGTGTAGGAATTAATTGTACTGCTACTATCTTCTTCGGGCAGCCTTCTACTGATTCGACTGTTATGAGGAATACCAAAAGAAGAAGGAGAGGGCACTCGAGAGAATGGTTAAGAAAAATCTGCAATATAAGTAAAAGTATACGAAATGTGCATATGGTATTGTCAGAAATTTGTACAGATAAAACCTTGAAAATACAGTAACTACAGAGAGCAATCAAGCCAATTTACGCAAGTTGTCTAGTGACTAATTGTAAGTTAGATAGAACAGAAATTAGGGATGAGAGATGACGGGCGGTGAAGTGGTTAGCATACCAACCTACTACACCAAAGGTATGTTGGCAGGATGGTAGGTTGCCATAGAACTTTTTTAAAAAGGAGTAAATAATACATTAATATGTTGTCTTTTGGAAGGGGCTTTAAATGAGGAGTTCCGAGCCTGTACGGTGGATACTCGTTAAAGATCCCTAGTCTGGTTATACTTGGATAAACAAAATTTAGGGCCTCCCCTGTGGTATCGTACGATTAGTCATTGCAGAATAAAATAACATTAAAATAATAAACAAACAGGAACAAATAGAATATCAGAAATGTGAGTTATTCGTGAAATTCTTGGTCCAATAAAACTGCAGAAATAAAGAATAGCACGGAATAGATTTCAACTTTGAAAACTTGATAAGCCAGCCTGTCTGCAGTATGCACAAATGAAGTTTCTGAGAAGAGTGGTTGGGTAGACTAAGAAGGGCTTAGTCAGAAATAAACGAATAACAGAACTAAATATCAAACAGCTTAAGTGATTTAGTCACATTTGCTAAATGAAGGATAAAGGATAACCAAGGAAAGCTCTAGAAGCTCGACCCTCTGGAACTGGACTGCAAGGACGTGCCAGAATTGTCTACCTGGAGAATATCGAGAGGATTGGAGGGAAAAGAGGCAAAAACCTCCAGCAGATGTAGCAGCTATGCAGGGACCGAGAGGAATGGATGTAATTTATCGACGCTTCCTCGACAAGAGGAAGAACATCGGGAACATAACAGACACATTAAAATAGGGCGATTAATTTGTTTCTGAGCATTTATTAATAGATTAAACAATCAGATTTTGGAACAATAAATCAGCAAGGACTTGGGCACAAAAATATAAGAAATATTTGAAAAAAAATTAAGAGAACATGTGATACAGGAAGCTATATTAGCTCCAATGTGTTGGTAAACGATTGAAAAGCAGATCAAAAAGTAATAGGGGACACTGTGTTAAAGGTGATCATCCGAAATCGGCATCGAGCCTTTAGATTCGGTATGTTTTTATTTTTATATTGTTACATACAAGTATTAATGTTATAAAAACTAAAAATATATTAATATTTATATATAATAATAAATTTCTTAAATGAGGAGTTCAGGATTAAAAGCGGATTACTCTGAATGTCAAAAATTGACTTTTCCATAATTTCTTTGCTAGTTTGGTCATTAAATGCTTTGTGCTCCCGAAAGTTTTTCCCAGGTTCAAATCCCGCTGCAGGCAGGACTTTTATTTAGTCTATTTGCAGCCGGAGATGGGTCATATAGGATCTAGGACCCTTCAGGGGCTCACCCAGCCTCTATAAAATGTTATAAACATAGGGTAAAATTTTTAATCTATAAGGGTGTCCTAAATAAGGGAGAAAAGCTGGCGGTTGAGCGAGGCCTAGGACAAGTCACCTCCTTGCAGAACTGTTGTCCATGAAATAGTACAGTCTCTACCCTGTACTAAATCTCAGACTCGTTCACGGGTTGTAGTGGTACAGATTTTTTTTTACGTTCATCACTCTCCAAAGTTCGGATGATTTATATGATGTAACTAGATAAACTCACGTGTTCTATTCTCTATAATTGTGCGTCATCTTAAAATTTTACCAGAACCTGTTAATATGAAGGAAAATACGGTAAATTAGTATTAAGGACAATTAATTGATTGACGTTGTTCCCGTCAAAGAGATTCCGAATCCCATTTTCACAGATGAAGGTAGAAGGAGTTTAGTAAGGTTGTCTTCAGGTCTAAAGAGAATTTCTAATGACTGAGTAAAGCTTAACTGAGGGATTTGTCCCAAAGCTTTAGGAGTTAAACAGGACAATTGTAATGGTAACAAAATATCTCTCATGTAATTATTTAAACAAAATTTACATTGATTTTCAACAAGTTAAGAATTCAGAACGTATTACTTCTTTAGGAGGCTTGAAAAAAAGTTTTAAAAAATAAGGGAAATTATTAATTTTTGTTTTTTACCTTTTTTCGATTTCAAAATTTTATGCTGAAAAACTTGTTGTCCTGAAGAAGCTATAAATAATAAGCAGCATGTCTAGCGAAATTATGGCAAAGCATTTGGCGACCCAGTCAAATCTTTGATGAAGGGATACAAAATTATTTGGGTACGTTAACGGTAAAAGGAAACGTGAACGTCACGTTAAAGTGAGCAGATGAGATCGAGAGGGAGGTAGCCTTGTTAGATGCATAGCTTGGAGGACCCTGGCACAGGACAGAGAAGAGTGGAGGCGACGCCTTAATGCGGTCAAGACCCGCACTCTTGGGCTGCATGGCCAGTGTTGACTGATTGATACAAAATTTAATGGTTGGTGGGGAATCTCCACTAAAGTCTAGCTAGTTATTATTATTAATAAACTTATAAATTACTGCTGCCATTACATAATTTGTCTTTCACAACCGGTCTCGAATTAAGGAACTGAAAGTGAGTATTACCATTTGCTGAGCAGCCCTGCTATCAAAAATTAAATATAAGAAAAACCAGGAAGGATCGGTCTGGAATTCAGTGCATGGTATAAGACTGTATCATTATTTGAAAAACGGTTGTGTACGGAGATGATTTGTTGTAGATGACGCTTAACCGCCAGAATTTTCCTCTTATTTGTGTACCCACTTTATAGCAGCTAGATGAGCCTAAGGAAAATCATAGAATCCTTAATATCCATCTATTACATCCATCCATCCAAAGGCCGCTGATAGATTAAATAAATGTCTGCCAGCGAGCGGGATTTGAACCCAGGACTATGCATGAGTTGCTATGGCAACTCAGTGCTCTACAGTAGAGCCACTCCTTTCTCTAATCATTAACCATATACATACAAAATAATAAAACACTAATTTCATTTAACTTTAAATTGAAAGTTAATGTATGATAAGGAACTACACTCTTGACTCAAAAAGAAAAAAAAGCAAGAAAATGGAGTACTTTTAACACATGAAGAAGAAACAAGAGAAAAGCTATTAAACCTAGAAACCCGCAGAAAATGTTAGCACAGCAACTTCATTCACCTGAGAACAAGAACTATTCTTCCTTTAGAATCATCAACAATACATGAAACCTTATGTAGTTTATCTATTTGTATTCTTGTTTTTTATTTTAAAAAACTTTTCACTCCAGTGTTTAATAGATTATCAGGCTATCATTCCAGGTTTTGATTTTTCATTTATTATCTAAATGATTATGTTTTATTATTAATATTGCTGCATTTCGGAAATGGGAAATACATTTTTAAATAGATGGTTATATTAAATATGTGATCAGATTTTAATTGAAATAAGAAAAGCTATATTATTTCAATAACAAAGCAAATGCTCACGGACTAAGAAAGAATTCATCCCTATATTCCTTAAAAAACGTTTCTTATTCCTCTTCACTATTTTAATGTGGATTTCTGTTCTCATTGTCTTGCCGAATCACCTCCTTGTTCAACCGCTGTCTTAGAAACTGTGCTGTCGAAACCCAACATCTTTCAGGGGCTCTAGCATTCAAGCGGGGAAGTTATCTGATTGGATTAATGACCTAAGGTTATTGAGTATAATTGTGGTTTTATAACCCTTGAGTTGTGCCATTGCTTTCTCATTATCAGGAATGCATACCAGCTCTAAAACATATAAGAGATCTAAGAAATTTATAATAAGAGTAGATTTTTGTATCGTGAAAAAATCTAACCTGAGGTCAGATTATTTCAGTTTTCAACGGAAAAGTACGTTTCAGGTCCACTGAGTATGAATAAACAAGTCTCACATTTGTGTGTGCTTATCCAAATGAAAAAACAAAAAGTTGTAACCTACTGAAATTACGTATTTAAGCTACGTGGGTTTATGCTGAGGATATTACGGCAACGTTTTTTACAAAAATATCATATAATTCATTATTAACATTTTTTATTTATATTCATTTTAAGATACTTTTTCGGATGTATATGCGTATTTTATATTTAATTATAGTCCTAGTTCTAAGATCTTTTTAACCAAAAAAAATTCACTTCTTATTATTATACTTAAAACAATTATTTCTTATATTTTCCTTTCTAATTGTTTTTTAATTTTGTTTCTCATTCACTTTATGCTGATATGGCTAATCGAACGATGCTTTAGTAGAGTTCTAAAGTTTTCCTATCTAAATATAATTTTAGGATAAGGATTTTCAGTCAGTATCTGACACCGAATCGGCTCAGAAAACCCATTTTACTACTCTTCCAAAGGGCGACATAACCAAGGATTTTTTATTCCTGTAAACAATCCCAAGACCACCTACATGGCTATGTCCCACAATCTTAGGTTGTTTATTAGCCTAGCCGCTACACTACAGGTATCTTCATCTTATAGATTTGATGAAGTACAATCCTTTCACTGAGTTGATGGACAAGCGTGGCGATTATGGTTTGATACTGATCTTGTATGACTGTCGGTAAAAGTTAGGCTTTTACTACTATAGCCCTTTCATGTACTGAGTTAGTTATTAAATAATTAGTTTCCTATATATTTTTTTTGGTTAGAGAATGGAAAAGATGTTAATGTAATATAATTTAATTAAAATGATATCAGAGCTCCATTCAGTGACAAGCAGGCGTGGAATATTGTAGCCAGAGATCCATAGAGGCTTCCAGCCAAGCATTGGGCTTGATGTTGGGCCGAGTGTGTAGGCAGTTGTTCGATAAGAGGATTAATGTGCCACAGCGTCTTACGATATAACTTTCTGTATATCTATATATCGCTGCATTGTGAGTAAATGAAGCCTCTGTCTCTAAGTTTATCTCCACAACACAAATTATATATTTAAATTAGTTTATACAATTAATAATATTAAGGAATCCATTACCTGTAGTATTACCAACATTAAAAAAATGGGCGACCAGTGGTCTAGTGGTGAGCGTTACAAACTACTTTTACAAATTACTTTAGCCTTAATTCTTAATACTTTCTTCTACCTTTGGTCATTGTTGAGGACCCTCATAAATTTTCTTTATTATCTATTTATACAATGTATGATTATGCTTTGGGGAAGCGAAGTAGTTTAGCTTTAGAGCTCTCAGTTTCTATTCAGATCATCGCGGGAGCATGGCAGACATGTTATTTAATCTTTTAACAGCCATATTAATAATAACAACAATAATGTCTTTATTTATTCTGGGACAAGTCCGTTTAGAATAACAATACAGGCATTGTAAGCTAATATGTCTTAGATTATAGAAATAATTACAATTAATTAACTATCCCAAATAATTTGGTAGTGAGAAAGAGTAAAAAATAATAATAATGCAAAAAAAATGCAATTTACTCTACTAACAATATCTTAAAAACAGATAAGAAGAAGAGAAAGACAAAAATTAAAATAAGTTAACAATAATTATATAAGGGAAACAATTAATGGTTACATATATCTGTGGCACCTGTGCATAGTGGGCTAAGTCGAATTTTGTGAATTTCAAGCTATCTACTAACAATCGTAATTTTTTTCTCTTTCCTTGTGTCTAACACGATAAGTGTTTCATCTATTGCAATGAAGGATATTCCTTTGTGAATCGTGGGCTGAACTCCAATCTTGAACTTAAAAGAAGTTCAGAAAAATTACGATTCTAAGTAGATAGCTTGAAATTCACAAAATTCGACTTAGCCCACTTTGCACAGGAGCCACAGATATAACACTCAGTGATTTACACTTATTTCTCATTCTTTAAAATGTCCAACTAGACGATACAACGCATATGTCCCTGGTTTATATCCCACACACTAATATATATATATATATATATATATATATATATATATATATATATATATATATATATATATATATACGTATACATCATACGTAATCAGAAATTCAAGAGTACATTAAAAAACATCATGCATTCATCGAATTAGAGAATTTTATCTCAAAAATGTTCCTACTATTCCCGATTTTTTGGGAATTATAGGAATATTAGATGATGGAATATACAGGATTTGAAGGTTGACAGATTATTGGAACAACGAATGGAAATAGGTAAAAAGTTCCAAAGGGAGGAGGACCGGATAAGAAAAGCTCTTTCAAAAGCTGCTGTTCGGTGGGATGATGTATATACATCTGAAAGCCGAGAACGAGTGTTACGGGAGAGGACTGTCTTTTTGAATTGAAGAAGATCGAAAATGTATGATGGTCGGAGGGGATTGGACAATTTGATAAAGAAAGGATGCTACGAATTCCTACGACGATAGGAAGGTTGAAGCTACTTCAGCTTTTCGTAAAATCGGGTGGCCGGTGCATCTCTCGGGATCCCAAAAATGAATCGAACGAAGCAATTAAGCAACCGTTTTAATTTTGCCTCGAGATCCCCAGAGATACCCCCATACACTATATACAAAAAGCGAACTGTGAATATTAAAAATTTCATTTTTATAAATATACTGAAAGTATTGATAGAAGTATAAGTAGATAAAGTACGAAGGATGGATAAATATAAATACTGCTTCCAAAATACTACAAATTATTTCTATACTGTTTGTCAAGATTGTGCTAATTGAGTACTTTAATAGATTTAGAAAATGTGTATCCTAGTCATCTTAAAATCCAGGAAATAAGAACGACCATAATAGGTTCCAGGAAATGTCGGTATGAGGGGAAATGAAAAGGCAGACAAAGCACCCCCTCTCTCTCTCTCTCTCTCTCTCTCTCTCTCTCTCTCTCTCTCTCTCTCTCTCTCTCTCTCTCTCTCTCTCTCTCTCTCTCTCTCTCTCTCTCTCTCTTTTTTTCCTTTAGTCGTGGTAGGCCCCAACCACGTTCACTGGAAGAAATTATTCACCTGGAATGGCAGGATATCTGGGACAGGAGCCCTCCAAGCAAGCTTGATGTTATACTGCGAGAAGTAAAACCTTGGGACTTTTCCAAGTGCAACATCCGCAGAGAGGAAGTGGGTACCATGAGACTATTTCCATGTTTAGTCCTTTGGTTTTAATTTTTCTTCCACCTGTACTCCTTCATCTTAGTACTATCTATGTATCTTATTCCTGTTTCGGACGAGCCTTTCCTATTTTCCTTCCTACTATGGATTCCTTCTGTTCCCAACCATTTTTTTCTACTGTAATATGTTTATTTATATCTTAAATCTTCTTCCCACATAACGTTTTTTTGCAAACCTTCACTGTCTACTTGAATACAGGTCGTTGTTAATATATTTTTTCAATGATGTATGAAAATCTTTTTGGCTTATCTTTTTTTTCATACGTGCTGTATTCATTATTCACGATGCAGCAGACAATTGAAGCAGTCCTTGGCCAGGTCAACCGTTCTTCCCCAGTGTTCCCTATCGTTAGTACGTCTGATGGATATACATGTTCTTTCCTTCGTACGTGTCAATAGGATCACATCATGTTTAACTCTGTATCCAGTCTTCTAAATTTTTATTCGTTCAGCATAAATGTAAAAAAGAAAAATGCATGAAAATAAAGGTTTAATTTATGTGGAAGAAAGTGGTCCGGGTAGAGATCACAATGAATTTCTCGTAGAATTGGAGAAAAACTTTATAGATTAGCCAACGTTTCGACCTACTTATACATGTTATATTATATATGTATTCAGTATGTGTTTCTAGCTAATGTAGGATCTAACACCTCCCAGCTCCCTCCCCACAGCCCTGAAGAAGACCTACAAAGTAGGTCGAAACGTTGGCTAATCAATAAATTTTTTCTCCAATTCTACGAGAAATTCATGGTGACCTCTACCTAGACCACTTTCTTTCACATATATTATCAAGGTCAACAATTATCATTCAAAAGGTTTAATTATTTGTTATTTCATATTAAATGTTTTTACACGGATCTGAGTCTCATGACCTAGATGTGTTGATACTTATGCCATTCAGCCGGTATCAATATACCAAATATCGATAGGCCAGGTAAACAAGTAATTTATAAAGGCCATTATCGACGCCATTACGAATGTATATACGTAAATACGGCCAAGCGATATCGCATGACTGTTTGATTATGATCGGAATCTAATGAGAGGGGATCCTAATGATGAGATTATATGACTAATCCGGAGAGGGATGATTGGAGTGGACAGAGAATGGAGACCGCAGGTTGGGAGCTACATATCAACAGACCTAATTGGATCCTCTAGTCATTGTCTCTTTGTAGCCTCTTCGATTCAATTTGCCATCCGATGAACAGCCCACACTTTTTCCTTCATTAATTTTTAACGAAGTAGCCAACCTTGACAAGATTCGTAAATTTGTTTTTAAAAATGACTCGATCAGTAATTACAGGTAAAATACATTTGTTTATTATGTCGCTTGAGAATGGTATGCAATGGATCAAATGCATGACTTACTGATTCCGGAATAAAAAATATATTTATGTATAATGAAAGACAGCGTCCATATTTGTATTTATACATGTACATTAATTTTAAAAAAAGGTTCCTTGAGCCTATGAAGGGTCTTAAGTTACCGTGTACTTAAATCTTAAGGAGGTAGTGACTGTACTTTTTCTTTGACTACGTTTGTACAGAAAGGTGATTCGTCTGAGATCACCCTCGAGGAGGATATTAAAGATTAGGTGAAAAATCTTATAAATGCTTAGGTGAGGAGCGCCAGCAGATCCTGTCCATTTACCATTTCAACCCATGAGGGTTTTGGCTTCAATACATAGTAGACTATACTGTTTCTAGGACAATGGTTGTACAGAGTGGTGATTTGTCTGAGATCATGATCAGGTGCCAAGTTTTCCCGTACTTAAGAGGCTGGGTGAGTCCCAGGAGGGTCCCAGATCCCAAAGGATCTATCCCATTCCACGAAACGTTCGGTGTTCTCCAGGAACGTTTATCATGCCTGTCGTTCAGTTGTGGCTTATCAATAGTATGCTTTTTAATGGGTTAAAGTGAGCCCCAGAAGAGTTTTCAAATCCCGCAAGCTCCATCTCCGGCTATTAACAGATCAGATAATTTATCTGCAACTGCTGGGTCAGTCCGAGGTCACGCTCAACTGCCAAGTTTTCCTCCA
Source organism: Arma custos (assembly GCA_037127475.1). Taxonomy (NCBI): domain Eukaryota; kingdom Metazoa; phylum Arthropoda; class Insecta; order Hemiptera; family Pentatomidae; genus Arma; species Arma custos. The sequence continues at coordinate 76,509,951 of CM073762.1, read as the reverse complement.
ATTAAGAGTACCCACTTTGTACAGGCTGGGTGAGCTCTAGGAGATCTCAAATGTTTCCACCCATGACTGACCAGCAAATAGCTTATGAACATAGTTTCCTCACAGAATAATATCCGGATTCGAACCGGGTCCTTCGGAGCTACTATGGCACTGCAGTTACGAGCCAGCGGCCTACTAACTCGTACTTAGTCTATATAGCTACAAAGTATGAATCAACTCCTTTCCACTTAGAAGATTGATCGAATCTCTTTCATGTAGATACTTTTAAATTTGTAGTTCTTAAGAGAATTATATTTTGGTTATTATCTCCATAATTTACTCAATATAATTATTATGTTAACTGTTTTGTATTAACATTACTGCTTGTTGCGTACACTACGTTTAGGGTATTCATTTGTTTTATCCCCAACGTATTTATTACATAAACAGAGTTTTCATAATTGGTTTTAACCGTTTTTTCAGCCATGAACATTTTATTCCAAGTATTTTTTTTCGTATAACGCATATAATCCAAAATTTCGTTATTACGTTTTAAAGAAACCCCTGTGGTTAAAAACACTTACGTTATTATTTCATAAATATGTTTATAATTGTTGTCGAATTCAATTACAATATTCCCGTGTTTGCTTTATGCTTATAGATATTAGTAGGGAGACGGGTAAATGGCTTGATAAAGGAACTGTTGATAGGTTGAGAATGTGGGCTTAATCATACTTAGTGGAGCTTACATGGCTTCACTAAGTCATTACACCTGCTCTTCGATTTCTCACGCTAAAAATAGGGTATCGAAACCAGTTTCCGATCCTCGTTTTCATCGAGCTATGAGTCAAGTCTGCTGAGAACATATTTAGTAGCCAAAAACTGTTCATAAGTTTTAATAATATTTTAACTGTTTTTAAAATTTTAAAATGGTTTTATTTTATTTTGTTTCAACGCAAGACAGCAACAAAACATTATGTACTGTTCTAGGGTGAGCTTGTAAATTGATACAACTCAATCTGCAGGACTTAATAATAATAGTAGATCAAAATATATTTGGAACTCTGAAACAGTTCTAAACAGATAAATGTGTACGAATGTGTTTACTCCGTCGATCTATGTGGGTTATTCGCAGATTTAATTATTTTATATCCTGCATTATTTATCATGTGACGCGGTTGTGAAACGTAGTCGTTAACGGTGAAATATGAACAAAGTCTTCATGCAAAACATTTAATAAATAAATTGTGAAGAATATTCGGTCTAAAAAAAGGATGAAACCACTGGAGGAGTTAGAAAATTACACATAGTGGAATTGCAGAGCATGCGTTGGGTGATATAAATGAATGACGTGGAAGTGGTGTGATTATTAAGATGAGATGATAAAGTTGTTGGGATGAGTAACGAACGAATTGCTAAAACGTTAATAAGCGCTGAGACGATTGTTAAACGTCTAAGAAGAATGTTCTATTGGATTTTGGTCTGGATCCAAGTACTCCATGGACAAGAAGTTTCAAAGCAGAGAATAGGGTGGTATCGGCATCGAGCCATCGGGTTCGCTAAACCTTATTTATATATATATATATATATATATATATATATATATATATATATATAAATATATTGTATCCTAAGTAAATTTAATTAGATTAGTTAAATATTACATCTTGTGTGTTTGGTAGTATGGCTAAGAAAAGTTATAGTATAAAGTATTATAATTTACTTTTTCTCGTAATTTAAAATTTAATTTATGATAAGGCATTTGGTATTAGAATTTCGACAAAGAAAATCTGGATAATCAAAAACCTTACTAACAAAAATCATTCTGCCTAAAAACCTCACATGCGTTACTATGCCAAATAAATAACTTTCCTTAAGAACCCTTCCACTCATATAAGAACTTATGTATCAAAAACGATATCAAAACTCCGCTTAGATATATTATTTAAACAATCAATAAGTTGTTACTGTTTATCGATCGATATAATCTTAATTAACTCTAAAAGATCTGCACGGACTGCCCTATTCCTAACCAATCTTTTTTACTTTTTCACTAATCAAGATAGATGTAATAGTGTATTTAATTAAATAAAATAGATAAGCGGATTATTTAATTTGATGAATGTTATTATGTTTATAGAAATCGAGAGAAACGTGAACCAATATTAAGTGGCAGTTCAGTATAAAAATTTATAATAACGCTTGGATAGTAATTACTCACGATCTTGTTCAAAATTTTCGACCACGGTAACTTTCCCAATGTATTCAGAACGATTCAAAGCTTAAATTAGAGGTTTACGCCAGAAATTTATTTGTTGAAAACGTTATGTGAATAATTCGTTCACTTTTTCGGCTGCCTGTATCCATCAGATATCTTTAAATTACCTTTCATTTATATCTGATTGGTATCAATCTGTATTACGTATATTTATTTAGTATGCGAAAGATGACTAGGAAACTCCAAGCAAAGATTGGTATGATATAAAAAAAAACGGTAGCACATTATTCATAATAAGTAATAAATATATATATAAAGTAAGATTGTATATGAACAAATAAAGCATAAGTCGAGAAAATATCAAATATAATAATGCAAAGTATTGAATGTGTAAAACACATTTTTCGTTTTCGATCTGTAGTTATTGCTTTTAGGATAAATAATTGATATAAAATTCATATAGGGATATAAAATTTCAAATAGGGCGAAAAACAAGTAAAATAACAGGTAAACTACTCTATTTATTTATCAATAAATAATAATATAACCAAGCATAACACCATAACTTGGCATAACATAACAACACCAACGCAAAAATGTTGATATAAGAACATTTCAGCTACTTCTTGGTTTTGTTTCAAATCTCATTTATTTCATAATTTACATAAATTTACAATATATACATTTTATTTACAAATCAAACATACATCATAGGTACTTCATTTACCTGGAGGTATTATAAGTAATTACAAGGTATGAGACCGCTTAAGGCATTTTCTCTAAACCGGCACTAGGCCGCTGGCTCGATACAGTTCAAATCGGCGAGAGACCGCTTTTCGGGGTAGGAGATAGGAAGAAAGAAGAAAGGGGGAGAGGGAGGAAGAAAAGGAAGTGGGTGATTGGACTAGAGTGTCCAGACCCCTACCCTAGGCCAATGAGAGCACGTCGACTATAGGGGCACTGCCTTGCCACCTCCCAGGTCTGGGAGGAGGGACTATATCTTTGAATAATGGGTTTTCACACGCCTTTAGCCTCTCAAAGAATTTGAGGTGCCTCCGGCTAATGTAATTAATGATCGCCGGAATTTTTAGTTCCTCGTGCAATTTAGTGCTTCGTGCTTTTTCAAGCGACGTGCCTCTCACTATGCGCCTCAGGATAGATGACTGGAATTGTTGTAGGGCTCGGAGGTTGGATTTAAAGAGGTGCTTAAGTAGCGGCGCACCATGGAGCAGCGTGGGTCTAATGACAGATTTATATATCTGGGATTTAAGCCGCAGCGAGAGCTGCTGAGAGCAGAGCAGGTGGTAGAGCCTATGGGACTTATATCGGGCCAACTTCAGCCTCTGCCTGACGTGACTCGAGAAGGTAAAGTGCCTATCTAGAGTGACGCCGAGGTAGAGTAAATTGTTCGATACGCGGAGATCTTCACCTTCAATTGTGAAGGTCGCCGGTAGGCGGTTTTTACCTTGCTGATATGACATCACGATGGCGTCCGTCTTGGAGGGATTCACCCTGATGCCACTCAGCTTCAAATCATCAACGATTGGTACCGACGGCCTTTGTGCCTTTTTAAGGGCATGCCGGGCGTTGGCGCTGGAAGCGTATATCCCTACGTCGTCCGAAAAGGCTGCTACTACCACTCCTTCATGCTTAGTCGAGACCAGCGGTGCTGTGTATATCACGAACATCAGTGGCCCTAGCACAGACCCTTGAGGTACTCCAAAAGAGGTGGTGCCAGAAGTCGAGTAATTGTCCCCGACTCGTACGACGAAAGATCTTCCACTAAGATAGCTTCGGATCAGACGGCATAGCGAGGTTGGGAAGCTAAACTCTTCCAGGCGTCGGAGTAGCAGTGGGTGAGACACACTGTCAAAGGCCTGAGTGCAATCTAAAGAGATAAAAGCCGTGGCTTTGTTTCTACCCATCTGCTCAATGGTGTGCGCTTGGAGCTTGGCTAGATGATGGTCACAAGAGACACCTCTAAGGAAACCGGTCTGTTCCGGTGGGATAATGCTTTCCTCACTACAGTGGTTCAGCATGTGATGGTGGACCAGCCTCTCGAATACTTTACTCATATGAGTGAGAGAGCAAGCTGATTGGCCGGTAGTGCTCGGGTAGGTTTCCAGGCTTACTTCTTGGTCAAATAAAAAACTAAATTGATGTAAGATAAACATTCAAACATAGCGAGAGTTCGCCAGACAATGTGCCCAAAGATGGTGGGTTTCAAATCCCTTCAGTCTACACCAGAAATAATGATTAAATAGATATTAAATCTCAAACAGATTGATTATAAGATTTAACTTAAATTTTTAAAAACTACTATCATAAAGTGATCTTCACAATAATAAAGAATAATTAAACATGAAGTAGTTAGGTAAAAAAACAAATTTCCTTTTTTAATTTATTTTTTAGTAAAAAATCTGCAAAAGAAGGCGTTGAGGTAAAGTCGACATTATAATTTGGAATATTCGCTCGAGTGTACATTAATCTCACGTCAATGTCCGACAAGAACAGAGTCTGAAAAAAAAAAGATCTTGTCTCTTGTAAAACGATCATTTGTCCAGTCCCCGTTTAGGTTCCGTATTAGGACCCACGTTTTTTTTTTGTTTTTTTTATCTCCTAAATCTTTTTTTATACCCTCAATTTCTCTCAGACCATCTCTTCCATTGTATTCTCATCAAAATTATTTTTTTCACCTATCTGATAAAAGTAATTAATAACTGGCTATATGAATATTTTTTCTAAATTTTCTTTTGAAGTGAAGAATCCTTCTAAAACTGAAATAGCTGACACCAACCGTAAATGATCGGTTAGAAACTTGAAAATAATTAATAAACTCGTTGATAACTAAAGATAATTAATGAAAAAAATGTTGGTCTTATTAACAAAATAAACCAATGAGGGAAGCGATTTTCATTATACTTGGCAAATAATTCAGCCTCAGAATGATCCTCGGAACACGATTTAACCACCCAACTCTTCGTTAAAAAATATCACCCATTAAAATAGGAAGAAGAAGATTAAGTATTTTAGGTGATAAAGTATTTTAGAATCAATACCATTACCATAGAATTTTATTTTATTATTTTCAAATATTTGGATAATAATATGGAGTAGCTCAGTGTATAGAGCGCTGAATTACTATACTAAAGGTTTCACTTTCTAATCTGGCCCTGGTAGATAAATTATTTTTTCTATAACCATGGGTTTTAGTGTGTGATAATTAATATTGTGTAATATTTAATATTGTCAAAACCCGTGTTGCCATAAGGCAAACAAGGGAGCTTAAATAAATAATAAAAATATTAACAGCTATGGATGAACCCTGATGGATCTCCTAGCGGTCACGCAGCATCTAAAATAGGTGTAAGCCCTTAATCCGGTGTAATCTCGTGTAGATCACCTACCTGCACGACCGATATCCTACAAACAGTACAGTTTGTAGGATATCGTAAGATCCTTCATGGTTTGTGGTGGTACAGTTAATTTTTTTTTTTACTTGCTAAAAGCTTACAATGTACCACTTATATATATTTCGCAATAAAAAGTCATAATGTGAAAATTTATATTGTTTTCTGTTTTGTTATAAAATTATTAATATCGCAACTTTCAACATCCCACTTTCTCCACCATTATCTTATCCTAAATCGATCTACTGTTTATTCTACTCCTTATCACAAAATTCACCAACAATTCAAATTCAAAACTATCGATAATAACAAATTAATTAGAAAATATCTATTCATGACGAGTATCTAACTGGGAACGAAACTCTGGGACCTCAAAAACAATTGAATAAAAAAATATATATAATGAACTACTATGGCTCAGAAATAGTCTTGGGTTCAATACGTCGTAGGTACCTACTGTACTGTTTCTAGACTACATATTATAGAGAGAGGTGATATGTCCGAAATCATGTTTAACCGCCTGGTTATTCTGGGTACCCAGTTTATAGAGGCTGGTTGAGTTGGTCTCCGGATCTGATTGAATCCATCCCCGGGTCGTACACTGCCGGATTTAAACCCGGGAATTTTGGCACGGCAACTCAGTGCTCTATCACTTTGCCCCCCCCCCCACTCCCTAGTTTAATATCGCTTATTAACGTTTTTTTTTAATTTAAAGAATATGGCTGTTGGTACTATTTTGTTTTAAGGAGAAAATAATAACCGGTTTTAAAAAAGTATAGTTAGTTTTTGTCATGACTCTTTGACTATAATTTTCAATTGTTTTTACATAGATGCATGATTAGGATAAATTCAAATATTGTAGCCATCTCCTTAACATAATCGATTATGTTTGACAAATTAAACATTCTAGAACGAGCGCCCTTCTCCTTATTTTATTTTTTTTATTAATATTTAAACTGGTACTTGCTGAAGCAACAGGTCTCCCTCACCCTCTCAATCTATAATTCAGCAAGGCTTAACAGCATCCATGTGACGCTAAAACACTTCATCATGGTCCTAACTTGATCCAATATCGATTCCTGGGCAAGTTAGATATATTTTTCTGAGCATCATCAAAGTGATATTTTTGCGCCATTTACTGTTTGGTTGATAAAAATTAATCATTATTGCGCCATAGAATAGGAGGGAAGTTTCAATTTCGTGGTATCTGATAATTAATTCTGATGGCGAGGTTATTAAACATGCCCATTATCACTACCTTAGATCTAAATTACAGGGCTACAAATATACAATAAGACTATACGGCATATAGACACGTTGTCACAACATACATAGGCGATTTTATTAACCATTAACTGACACAGGAATAGAACTTCTGGTATCGTTAATATCGCTGGAAGTAGTTTTATTCCCCTAAAACTGAAGTATTCATGTTTGCTATTGAAGAACAACCAAATCCATGCAGAGGCATGAGGGTGGAGGGGGGGGCTATAACTTGGAAACTTATCATTTTATTGGAAATTATTAGATCTTTTTAAAGTACGATAATTTTGGCACTGACACATAAACTAACGAACTATTTTTTGTACGCCATTCAACGAAAATATCCGTTGTAAAATGCACATCCAAAGATTACATAACCTTCCTTACCTAAGTTGGCAGGACAGGAAATAACTTTTGTTATATTGGTTTAATATATCCAGGATTGAGGAGGTTAATTGAGAAATGGCTGGATATGACTAACCATGCATGACAGCCATTAAAACGGGCTGTGATAACAACAAAGGAACATCTGAGGAATATATCAGCTAATCAGGCTACCCTCAGGTGTCTGTTGTATCGCCTTGTCAAAGGACCCGAGATCAAGAGGTTCCTGTCTCAGTTTAGCATATCATCGATATAGCCGCCATCAAACGTGGACCAATAACGGTCATGCAGTGCAGAATCCAAGCGGCGAGGTTGGATTTTGTCTGCGGAAACCATTTTCATCGCAAAATAATTTTAATCAGGAGAAGCGTTTCTTGTTTAGCAATAATATAACTTAGCGGAGAGTGTTCTCCCCTGTGTTGTCCTTAGCCACTCAGGGACAATGGAAAATGTAAATGTGGATCGATTGCTCTAAGTGGCGGTGGAGATGGCTCCAGCAACACGCGAGGTGAGGCATAACGAGGAAGCAGAACGGTAATGGTTCATGGAGAGCCAGGGGACATTAGGAGATCATTGGATTGTACAACCGTTGATAATTATAATATTTAACAATTATAATCAGTAGTGATCAAAAATCATGTCCCAAACCAATCTTAGTAATTAAGTAGATTGATACAAAGCTTGTAAAAAAAAAAAGCTTGAAACCAGTATTGTAATCAAAAGAGAACAGCATAAAAGCTGAATAAACAAACAAAAATCTTGACAAAATTAAACTAATAAGAAGAACTTATAATTATTTAAAATTTTGGTTCACATTTTAGATCTCCTGGGGTCAGTACAACTTATTTTATTTGTGCCATCATTTCGGCATAATGTTTTGGGCCAACATCAGGGCATATAAAACAGAATAAAAAATTAATAGTGCATTACCAAAGAAGATATAGCAATTTATATAGACAGAAATAATAGGAATGAAATACAATTAACAAGAGGTTGAAATAAATAAATTTATTGATGAAACAGTAAAATTACATAAGAAATAATTTTTATTACAATGAATAATCAATGTCATGACATTCGTGAAAGTCATATGTATTTATTACCTCCTCTGTTTTATATATTTCTACAATCAAAGTTATGTTATCAAAGATCGTTCTTCAACAGTCAAATATTCTTAGATAACATTGTTGATTGCTTTATCATATTCAATAAGGAAACTCCGTTTCAATTCATATTCAATAAGGAAACACATTTTCAGATAATCCTGTCATACATGAAATTTACCAGGCCTTAAAACAAATAGCAGACTCATTAAGAGAAATAACTTTTTTTGGGTCCCCAGCCACTCAGGAATTCTTGGAAATGAGAAAGCCGACAAAGCAGCATCAGAAGCCCATTCAATACAAGAAATAACGCTTTCTTATATCCCACCTTCAGATTTATTCCAACAAATAAAAGCAAATATCCTAAGCGAATGGCAACGGACTTGGACATCGCTAGAGAACAATAAACTGAAAATAATTAAACCGACTACCAGCAGCTGGGCATCATCTTCCAGGCAGTGTAGAAGAGAAGAAGTAGTTATTACCCGCCTTAGGATTGGTCACTGTCGTTTGACCCACGAACACCTGATAACAAAGAGAGACCCACCTCAATGTACACTGTGTAAGGTGACAGTTACAGTGCACCATATCTTCGAGGAGTGTCCTAGGTACAGTAGTGGAAAGGTGTGGCGTGCCTCGGCAGATGCTTAAGGCGTTGGGCGATAACGAACAATGTGTAAATAATACGTTAGAATTTATTAAAAGCATCAACATATTCCAGTCAATTTGACATATACGTAAAGGTATATGTGTATGTGGGTTTATATATATATTTATATATCCAATATATATATATATATATATATATATATATATATATATATATATATATATATATGTGTGTGTGTGTAATGTAATGTCTGTAGTGTGTGTACATCGTTATAAACTATGTTTGAACTATTAATTTGTGCAATGTTTATATACTTAAATATTATAAATTTTATATTGTATTATATTAAAAATTATATAGAAATATGTATAACGTTTTATTTTAGTATGAATAACTTTATACAAGTGTTTATCCTTATATTACCTGTATAATACGTTAATATGTCACTGCTATATGTAATATGTTTCTATTATTAATATCCATTGTATCTATTATATGTTTAATATATTAATATGCTTCTACTATATGTAATATGTTTCTATTATTATTATCAATTGTTTCTATTATATGTTTAATATGTTAATATGCTTCTACTATATGTAATATGTTACTTTTATTACGTATTATCTATTGTTTCTATTATATGTTTAATATGTTTCTACTATATGTAATATGTTTCTATTATTATTATTATCTATTGATTCTATTTCTATTATTATTATTATCTATTGATTCTATTTCTATTATTATTATTATCTATTGATTCTATTTCTATTATTATTATTATCTATTGATTCTATTTCTATTATTATTATTATCTATTGTTTCTATTATATGTTTAATATGTTTCTACGATATGTAATATGTTACTATTATTATTGTCTATTGTTTCTATTAAGTAGTTGCAATTATCTAGATAATGTAAATATGTATATTTTCTAGTGGTGAGGGCAATAATAACCATTTGTAGTTGTTTGCCCTTAAAAAATAAAACAAACAAACAACAAGGAAACTCCGTAACAGAACAAGGAAAAGAAAATCCAAACCTAGAAAAAATTTAAAAAATAATATTCGAACAAAAATTAAACATACTGATTTTAAGGTAAATTTATATCATCACTTTATAAACTACTGGTAAACTTTCATAAAAAAAATATGAATTTAGATGTACAAAGATACAGATTAAATTTATTATTTTTAGTTACCCCCTATACGCCTTCAACTTCTTTTTCAATCAATATCAGCAATTGATGGTATTTGATACGATTTATATGACTTGATGAAAAACCCTCAACAAAACATCTGCTTATCAACTAAAATCTTGAAAAAAATTGAATGAAACTGATCTATATCCAAAGGAGAAAAAAATTCTATATAAATTTTAAATTATTTTCCATAAAATCAATAATAAACTCTGAGCTATCAATAATTATTGCCGTCATTTGAGTGATCTCTTAGCAATCATAACCAAGAAAATAATAATTATAAAAATCCTTATTCTACTAAAATTGTCTAAATATTTTTTTCAATTTCCACTTCCCAAACAGAGCCTAAACGGGTTGGCTTTTCTTCGAAATTTGGGCGGGCTTATTTCGACTACCAACCAAGGCGAAGTTAAGACCGAAGTTTCATGACTTTATTTTGGCTGATTATTTGGTATAATAGGTAGCGGAGTGGCTCAGTGGTAGAGCACTGAGTTGCCATGCCGGAAATCCTGGTTCAAATCCCGCTGCGGAGAAGACTTTCATTTAATCTGTTTGCAGCCGGAGATGGATCATATAGGATCTAGGACCCTCCTGAGGGCCGCCCAGCCTAGGACAAGTCATCTTGCAGAACCTTTTTTCATGAAACAGTACTGAGCCCCATACCCGTTTACGGGTTGTAGTGGTACAGATTTTTTTTTTGTGCTCCCGAAACTTCAGGCTCAGATGAAGCAAGTTCATAATTTTTTACGTCACATCATGTTTTTTTTATTTAGTAAAATGCGGCTTATATTTCCAACACTATTAGTCAAGACATACACATACAGGTATTACATACATTCTGTTCCGTAAAACGGCGTCGTTCCAGAATTATGTCGTTTCATATGGAATCCTAAGGGCTGCCTGCTACTGTCTTGGCCCAAGGGGACAAATTAATAACAGGCAGGGCTCTTTATTAAGGGCCAAATAAATGACAAGGAGGTTCCTTTGGAGAAGATCCATCCCAGACTGTTCCTTTTTTTAATTTTTAAAAACCCAAGCCCTTCGCGAGATTTCCGCTACAGAGGTATTAACGATTTGTATGTTGCCATATGTAATATTTTTTATATAATGAAGGTTTCGGTATTAATGGGAGAGAAAGCAATTAAATCCCTCCGAAAGGGGTTTTAGCTATTTATGAAATGCAGGAAGAATGAAGCACGTAGAATATAATGATTAATGTTTTTGTTGCTTTTTTACGACGCATTCAAACCGATATTTCATAAGGTAAAAAAATACATAAATTTATTAAACTATTTTGAATTCTCATTTTCTAAAATATGAAGAATAATAATCATTAGGTTTTATTAAACTAGAATATAGGCAATTGAAATATAATCCATAAAATAAATCTATAATACTTCATCATATAAAAAGAATCATCATATATGAACAACAAATGATTTGATTGTACGCCTTTAAACTTCAATATAATTTGCTTACTAAAACGTGATGTCGAATAAAATTAAAAATGATAACTTATTACCAAAAGCAGAGATTTCTAGTAAAAAATAAATGTGATTTAAATGAAAAAGAAAATCGACTTTTAGTGCGAGTCGTATTTCTCTTTTAATGCAAAAAAAAATTTAAAAATCAATTTACATTTTTAAAAGATATACCTACTGGATTATGAACTATATGTAAAATTAAATTCGTTTGGCCGCTTGTTCACACACGGTTTTTCCGATTACAAAATCTATCCGTTTTAGGCACGATTGTCAGTGTGTATGGATCACTGTGAGAGCTTGTTGATTTACAGGAAGGCGCTATGGCACAAAGTGTATTAAACGTGTATGTTTAGTTAATTTAACAATTAATTTAATGAATGTTTAATTAACGTCACTTTTATGCTATCATAGCTGGTCGGACGATCCTACAGTACTGGGAGCTCTAAAGCCAGGTGTAATTAGGAAAGATATTTTTAACCTTGAGCACTTGTCATCAAACAGGCTCGGTACCCCCATTTAACGTCCTTCCCGAAAGACAACACAACTAAGAATTTCTGACTCCATTAAAAAAATTAGGTAGGGTTATGAATCTGCGATCGTGGGCTTAGTAGGTTATTATGCTAAATACTATACCACAGGTCACTCAAGACTTTATGGCTGTAAAATTGGTTATTGAAACCCTCCTACCAAATTCCACCGTTTCTACTATTTACTATATTTTATGCTTGAATTTCTTTTTGCACTAGTTTCTAAAAGATTTTAATGAAGTAATAATGAATATCGAACAAAGTGAAGTGTTTTCAAAGAATAATGACGTAGCCATTGAAAGAATATCGATCTGTTCGCAAAAAACTCATAAAATTTTCATCATGATCAGTGGCTAAGATGCTGGAGGCCAGGAAGCTATAACTGAATAGGCCTCCTCCACAAAGGAGCGGTCTCAACCAGCAGGTAGCCACAGTACACTCCTAAAAAAGAAAAAGGAAAAACCCAGCGCTTTTCCGGACGAAACTCACTTCTAGGCTTTGGAGAGGTTATTTATTCCATACCAATCAGAAGAAGTACGATTTCTCTTTATATATTTACAGGTTCCTTATTGAACTTATTCAGATAATAAATAATAAGTGGGCAAAGTAATAAGCTTATATATATACGCTTACACAATAATATATGTGTGTGTGTGTTTGTGTGTACATGCATACTATAGATCTTCATTCGTCCATCCATTAAAAATTTTTAATCATAAAACTAAGTAAAGTGTTTTCGTGGTAAATAAATGCTAATTAAGGCTGCGGATTAAGAAGAATAAATTGGAAGAGTTGCTTGCCAAAATCACCTGTATTTTCCTTTCGGAGTCTTCTGTAATGTTTTTAAAATTAATTTTTGTCGAAAGAAACTCTTAGAAATAAGAGTTCTTCCTTTCGGTGCTTCAACCATTTTTCATCAAAATCTCATTTAGAAATACAGTTATCTAAAAAAAATGTTGTACTAAAGTATGGAGGGTAAAATGTATCTTATTATTCATAGGAAAGGTATAGCTATTAAATATAGAAAAATTAGCCCCGGATAATAATATTTACAAGTCATTTTCATCACTTCAAAGTTTCGAAATGAGGAAAAATTTCTCGGCCATCTAAAAAAAAAAAAAATAGTATAGTTTAATCATCAGAAGATTTTTTTATGTCAAAAAATAGTACTTACCAGTATAAATAATATCCATATTCAACAATCAGTTCAATTAAAGTAGTTGAACAATAACTATGTGGGGTTGAAGTGATGCCTTGAATACCACTGATTTATGCTACTGCTATGATTACTTGGGGCCATATTTGTCAGACCCAAACAAATAGTAGATTGCCGTGTTTTGAAGTATTTTTTACAATATTCCAAAACCATATTTCAGAATTCTAAACATGACTTTTGTCCTAGCTTGTATTAATGGAAATACTGTACGCTGCTTTGATTTTCCCGCCATTTATCAGAAATTTAGGAGGAATAGTTAGCCAACCTCATTTTAATTTTCCACTCATAGTTTTCCAACAGTTAATTTGGTCGAAAAGAACTATAAAGGAAAAAATTTAGGGTTTTCCTGACATTCTTCAATAAAAACCTTTCTTGAAAATAAGAATTCTAAAATTAAAATAAAATGTCGTACTTGAGTGTGCAGACTATGATGCATCTTATTAATGGGAGAGATGTATATTATAGAGATATATATTATGTATATTATCGATATCCAACAATTGATTCAATAAATAATAAAATTAGTAACACTTTAATTTTGTGCGGTTGAAATGAGGCTTTGAATACAACTGATTCAGTCTGTTGGAATGGATTCATTGCTTTGGACCCTATTACCGACGAAATGAAATGTACCAGGCTTAAAGAAAACAGTTTTTTATGTTTTGAAGATTTTTTTTACAATATTCCAATAAAATATTTTAGAATTTTAAACATGACTTTTGTACACCTGGCTTGTATTAATCGAAATACTGTGCTACCTTTCAATTAATTCCTAATGATCCTCCGAGAAGTCTGAATAGAAGATGACTAGTGACCGATTAACCTTTAAATGCATGAATTTTGATTCTTGTTAAAAAAAAAAATATTTAGGTGGTTTAAGGCTCAATGTCAAAGATAAAAATACTAAAAAACATCATTCCATCCTATTTCATTGAAAAAATTTAAATTTTATGTCTGTTACTCCTGAGTTAAATCATGTATAAGCTGTTCCCCGCCACAAACTTACTAAACGAATAGTTTTTCTAGATTTTATCTTTTTATTGTTTCGAAGGAATTTAAGCCTGATGTATATTTCATCAAATTATTGCTCTTAGTGGGGTGCCATAAATCCCTCATATTTGGGCATGTGTATACAGTAGATAAAATTAGGATCCCAAAAAATTTACAAATACTGCTGTCAAGGATTCAGGCCGGCTTGGATTCTATTGTTTAGTGTATGGTATACATTCAAAAACAGTTTTTTCAAAAAATGAACCTGTGAAAAAATAAATAAAAAATTGGAACGGAGTCTCTGATTGAGCTATGGTACCAGGAAGTGCGCAATCCCCTTTGAACTCCCTTTTATCGTCGCTCAATTCAATATTTTTGTGTTTCCAAGTAAGTTCTATTTTTTTTCTGAAAAAATATAAAATAAGAATACTTACAAACTACATATTGCTAGGAGACAGTTATATTTTCCAAGAAATTTATACAAATTATATATGGAAAGGAAAAAATTACGGTTCCAACTTCAGCATCGTCAGATTAGCCATGGCAGCTTAAAGTGACGTCAGTTGATAAATAACAAGAGATACAACGCAACATTTTTTTTAATCGATCCAATAAGTTTCCTTTCGACAGTCAGGAGTTGTCAGAATATCAACCAGAGTTCTGCTACGGTGAAAAGGGAGTGAAGGAGAAAAAAATAAAAGGAGAAAAAACTAATCCACAATCTGAGCAGAAAACATGTGGGTCAAGTTTAGACCAGCATGTCCAACTTGAAGCAAGTCAACCAACTTTGCTCTCTCTTTTAAAAGTTTTTCCAAGCGAGTACATTCATCTCTCAGCTCCGTGTATGTTCTTTCCTCGGGTCGGGAATCGGGGAAGGGAAAAAAAGTCGCTCTAAATAAGACTGAGGATAATATTCATATTTATGAATTAGTCTGGCCTTTGATAAGTTCGGTTTTAGAGACCGACTTCAAAAAAAAGGTATTCAACTGAAATCGTGGAAGAAAATATAAAGTTTTTTTTTTTTTGGTTAATGAGGCCTTTTCCCAAGTTGTAAATCATAAAGTAGAACTTATTAAGTAAAAAAGTTTAGGGAAAAAGTTTTTAAGAAAAAGTAATCCTAGTAAAAGGTTTTAATAAATATTTTATTGGAGAGGAGAAGGAAAATATTGAATTTCATCAGATTCATCAGATTTGATAGCATTTCTCTCCTATATTAAATGTTTTAATTTCCAAACTGTAATTCAATGTGAGTAAATTTTCCAAAAGTTCTATATTTTTATTTCTTACATTTCTGTATAGTAGCAATTATTAGCATTTTAATTGCTTCCTTCTAATTCTAGTTACTTAGCACAGATAATATAAGGTGTTTAAAAGTATAGAATTTTTTACCACATCTCAAACGTTTTGAAGCTGATACCGAAAGTTCCCAGTTTATTAGTGTAGTTAATGCTTGGCATTTGACTTCATCTCAGCCCTGAAGAAGACCTACAATGTGGGTTGAAACCTCGGCTTTCCAATAAACAGTTCTCCATAATTAAGAGAATTTTTTTTTTCATATCTATAAGATCAACTTTTATAATACCGGCATCAAATTTGACATTTGACTCTATTCCAGCCCTGAGAAAGATTTTCAATCTGGGTCGAAAGAAGGTCGTTGGCTTTGGAAATACAGTTCTCCTCTTCCTAATTTATAGTTTTCACAAAAACAATATTGGGGAAAAGGTGACATCTATGTGTATGAGACGTTACACAAAATAAACTACTGTTGTATTTAAATGGAAAAAATGCACGGATTTATATTATAAAACAAGCCAAATCTTAATTCAATATTTCGTATAACTAAATTTTAATACCATTCATCAAAACATTATTTTTAGTAAGAATTTTTTGAAATATTAAATTTAATAGCTAATTAGTTATTGTTAAAGGACGCTTATATATTTATTTTAGAAATGTAACACTTCTCAAGAGATGGCAAAATCGAGCGTACTTAATATTGTATCTTCCAAGCACCGCTCCGTTTCTCGGTACCACTCCACACTAACTGGTTTGTTATATCCTATATTATTAACACATACATACATGATTATTAATTATTGGATGTATAATTAACTATATAGGAGTGCTAACGATGGGTAGTTTCTCCACAAGTGTTTTTTTCATGTCAGCAAATTTACTTGAAGTAATATTATTACAGTTGTAAATATCAATAAATTAATCTAAAAAGAAATGTAGTGTCATGAGGCTCCTTTTGAAATTTTGTTAAACACACACATCCATTTATATTTATGTGTTTTTAAATCAATTATTTGGATATCAGGGAGTTTTCCTTTTCGCTGTTGTGAACAAAAAAACCTACTTCGATCCTTGAAACTTTTACATTTATCGTTTAATGATGCTATTAAATATTTTATTATACTATTACTTTTCTAATGTTTAAAAATAAAGGGCGGAAAAAGTTTGTTCTAAGCCCTTTTACGACAATATCCTGAACAAAGCAGGGAGAGCATTTGTTTCCATCAGTAGGGACTTTCGGTAGATCTTCATGGATTACCTTCAATCTAGGTTACTAATCCACTCCACAATGTCCCTTCCTTCAAAGCGACAAATCCCAACAAATATTATTTTTTAGAGAATTTATATGGAAGAAAATATCATAATGATTAATAAATTCCATATAAAAATGCGTATTTCCCCCGGTTGAAATATAAAATAATGATGTAATACTAACATAAGGCAAAAAACATTTAATTAGAATATCTAGAAACAGGAATAACAAGTCGTCATTATTCGAATTTAAAGTAAGTCATGATATTAGTTAACATAACTTAACAGTTTTGGAATGGTTAAACGTGCCTATGCAAGTTCACTATTTTGGAATAGTTATCCTTCTAAATATACAGGGGTTTGCGGTTGGAGGGCTGAGAACTAAATATAATAACATATATTATTGTACTTATTTGAGATGTTATGTAAGCTGATGTATATGTTTATGTAAACTGATGCTTTAGCCATTTTGATGAACGAAGCCGTCGAATGAAATTAGTCCATGAAGACTAAGGAGATATACGCAAATATTCTCCGGAAAGGAACTTGGATTCTAGCATTTATATTTTTCCAAAAAATTATATTTGGTCCAGGACACGACATTTTTTTTTTAATTTTTAGGAACACAATTAATGAAATTACATGAAAATGTGTGAGAATTTATTGAAGTTTTATGTGAAAATTTTGGATGAGTTTAGATTTGCCTACTTTTGTGTACAGGCGGTTAGGAGTGTGAGGAGCGTTAAAAAAATATAAATAAATTGACAAATGCTACAATATTTTAATATTACGTTGTTGCCATTTAAGGAAAAAAACATTCGAGTGAAATTAGGCTACGAAGAAAAACGAGATACATACCTCCAGAAGAGGAGGTATAATTATTTTTAATTATGTAGACTTATTCTTCATCAAATTATATTTTTTCTCCATTATATTAATTTAATATCTCCATAATGATTGGCAACTATTCTCCAAAGAAAATTCCCAATATATGATACAGTAGCATACAAAATATTTTAAAAAAGGATTTGATTCATTGACCGCAAAACTAATAACATCAATCTCAACTAATTTAATTTTTAAAGAAGGTACCATAATTATTAATAACTTTCAAATAACAATGCAGTATTTCCTATAACCAAAATATAATAGAAAGATATAATATTAATATAATTTAAGATCAATGAAGTAATATCTCTTCTTAAGATGTGAATATGTGCCATTTTTAAGGACCAAACATTTTAGATACATTAGGCCGAGACATCATAAGAAATAAAGACCCACAAGAAAAGGGGAAAATAGCATTCTTATTTTAGTCCAAAAAAATTTGTTTTTCTAAAAATAATAATTGGAACTATAAAATATCTCCACGATGTAGCTTCCCTTTATTCTGGGTTGGCATGAAAAAAAAAAATGGACAAAACCAAAAAATATAGTTTTGATTCCTTGACGGCAAGACTGATAATACATAATTTATCAAAAATTACCGAGTGAACCAATGAATATTAAGACGATTCTCTAGAATTTAAAGCCTTTGTATAATGTTACAAGTGTAAGGTGAAGACTCAAACTCATCTTATAAATAAATTAGTGTCTGTAATCCAGCTTTAGCTAAGCGCTTGTTTGCCGAGGTCTTCCCCAAGTTCCTCATCTCGGAATTTGATTCTAAGTAAAGTTCTTACTACGCCTGTCATCCACTACACTTTGGAGTAACAAACTGCTTCACAACTCAATCGAATAGTTTCCATTGATACATATGATGTAATAAATGGTGCAATAGAACGTAAACAGAAGTTTTAATACAAATTAGTTATTAAACGAAGTTTTATACAAGTTAGCAATCTTTTCCGGATCATTTATAAGATACATAATTTTTTTTATTTATTATTCATTTTTATTATTTTGAAGATGAAAATTTTTAAATAATTTTATTTTGAAGATTTTTCTTCAACTACACATAATTTATATATTTTTAAAATTATACATAAGCTAAAAAAAACATTAAGTATAAAAAGTACCGGAGTCACAAAGTCTTG
The DNA here is from genome assembly GCA_037127475.1 of Arma custos. NCBI lineage: Eukaryota > Metazoa > Arthropoda > Insecta > Hemiptera > Pentatomidae > Arma > Arma custos. Next base: position 76,490,979 of record CM073762.1, on the reverse strand, counting down.
ATTGGTAACTATTGCATTTTTCATATTTAAAGAGGTTTGTGAAATAAAATATTTAAAATATCTAGTTAATTTGAACTCATTGATATTTCGACCCAATTTACAGTTTCTATTAATTTTATTTTTATTAATTTTATTAGAAAGTTCAAATATTAAACAGATAAAATAAATTAATAGATATAAGAATTAAATAATAAATAAAATATATAATAAATATGAATATCATATTATACTATTGATATGATAGCATCATCAGCATTTTTTGCTCTTAAATCCAAAAAATAACAAATCTGATAGTAATAAAAAGATTTTGAAACAGCCATAAGAGAGGTTTATAAAATAATGCTTTGCAGACTAATGTATCTAAAATGTAATTGGAGATATCACATAAACAGCTTGAAAATTTATAATATATTATAATTTATAACAGCCATGCAGAATTGTTTTATATTTTATTTCCTCCCACGGTTAATGCACATGCTTCTGGTAGTTAAGCATTTCAGTGTCCACAAAAGTTATAGCTTGTGCAATGAAAAAGACACTTAAATCTTGTAACGTGCGTGGTTTATGGGTAATGGCTTGAAGTTCAGCACATCCCTATACGAGTTTGAGTAAATCTTTTCGACTAAACAATATAATTAAACGGAAAATTATGGTTTGTTTTATTTTTGCAATTTAAATAAAAATGTTATAGGGAATATTTTTGTTTTCTAGTTCAACCTGATTTTTCTATATGCTACACTTCTTCATTCATACATATCAAAGCAATAGTTAACAAATAATTATTTTAGTGACATGATAAAAAGGCACGAGAGCGGAGAAAACCCAACTGCATTTTTTTATTATTGGAGATAGGCCAGTAGATATTTATTTTTCAATAAATGTGTTCGTACAAATTTAACTATTAAATAAATAACAAACATGAAAAATTAAACATTTTGTTGCTTATCTGTTTTCCTCCAACAGTTTTACCCGGCATCTAATAGTCTCCAAAGTGATTCTTATTAGTAGTATTATCTTCCACGCTAGTCCACTGAATCACTCGCCAACTGAAAATATATATGTTATATTGTATATGCATAAACGCTAATAGAGGACGCGGATCAATATATATTCAAACGTCTTCTCTTCCATCTACCAGATCTGAAACTATATCGATAATCACCAACATTAATATCCAACACACCAAGAATCTATTATTGTAAGACTTGAGTACTAAATAAGCCTCGTTTAGAAGATAAATTCTTCTATAATTTTTGTTTAAATTATAGTTGTTTTTTATGATATGAGAGAGGAAAGCAACTTTCCAAACTTCTGGAATCTCCACCGTCCAAATGTCTTATAGCTGCTCACCCCGATATTTCGTCTCCAACATATTTATATAGCTTTCCTTGAACCTCCTCTATGTCTGGATATATATGAGCCTTCATAGCTGCTATTTCTTCTATTACTACCCTGGTGGGATGACAGATTACATCATTTCCTCTGATTCCTGGAAGGCTTGATCTAGTTCTACTTTCGAGTATTGTTCCTGCTCTGGGTTTCTTGGGTCTCTGCTAAAAATTTCCTCGAAGTTCTACGTTCATTTACTGACAAAAATTCTGAACTCTTCTGCATCCCCTTCTTTATTTTTGTATAAGTTGCAAAGGGGTTCTATCGCTCTGTTATACTCCAAATCCTTCCGCAGAACCTTCTTGATTTACAATTCTTTATATTTTCAATGTCGTCCTGTATTCCCTCTAGTTTTTCTCTCTTGATCATTTTTTTTTCTCATCGTTAAGTATTCCTAGCATTTTTTTATTCCTCATGCTGAGATAGTTGGAACACACTGTTGTTTCTTAGCGAAGTTTCGAACTTTCTGTTTTTTATATGCATTCCTCATCGAACCAGTCATATCTTATCACCTGATCTGACTTGGCATTATTTTACTTGCACTATACCAACTCTACACTGTTCATTGCTGAATAATGTAGTTTATTTTATATCAATCTATACTAACAAGTTTAGTTTAAAATACGTTGTTGAAGAAAGTAGAAATTTACATAACAGAAAACGTAAGTAAACTTTAAAAAAAATTGATATAAATACGGGTGGCAATGAGAACGGAAGAAGGTAAAAACTAAGACTAAAATATTTGAACTATGAAATAAATGAAGTTAAATTATTCAATAAAATGCTCTAGCAACATGGGCAGATCACATAAAAATGGCAGACTCTGAGTAAAAATGTGTGAAGCTTTGTACCAATTTTCCTAAAACATGTTACTATAGTCAATTACTTTTTAAGCTAAATTTCTTTTTTTTTCCCTGAATGGCCTTAGGGCCCACGCCAATATCATTATTCTCATTTATTTTCATAACATTTCTATCCCTCCTTCTTTCTTCCCAATCCTTTCTTCTTCTTTATTTTTCTCATTCTTTCTTATTGTCCATTCCTTCTTTCCTCGGTCCACGATGTTCCTTTTCTCGCATCTCTCTTTCCCACAAGGACCTTAAATTCTTTTAATCTTTTCCCATAGTCATCCCTATCGAAACAGTCTTGGTATGTTATTTTCAGTCGCTCAGTTTCATCCTTCATCTGTTTGATGTACCCCCCAACACTCTTGTACTTAATATATTAATGATTCAATTTAAAAAAGCAGTCAACTCTATTACTAGAATCTATAGCAGGACCAAAATAAAATATAGAATTAAATAACATACAAGCGAAACAGAAAATCTCACTCGAAAGTCCTATAAAACAAAGCTATTAAATCATTAAATGTTATTCAGAACATAAGGGGATAACTTGGAGTTGAAATAAAACTGCATCCACTGTAATCTAACTACAGTTATTTTACAAATTGTAGGCAGTAGTTTATAGGCCTTTTTTAAATTATTATTGTGAGATGTTTCAATAAGAGGACATTTTTCTGTAGTTATGTGATTTTGTAGTCTTCTGCTATGACTTCTGAATGGTAAAGTCCGAATCACATGACGTACTTACTGGTAATTAAGGGACTGATAAATCCGTGTTAGTAAAATAAACCTTGCTTACCTGGTCGTAATCTCATTATATCCTGAGGATCTACGGCTTCTCTAGGACCAATGTCACGTATAAACAAGATAATATCGATTCGTGAGAATCGGCATACATTTGATTTAAACATATGATACGAGGGTAAAAAAAAAAAAAAAAAAAAAATGTCATTTTTAACCGAGAACTATAAAATTTTAGATTTAGCTTCTACATTAAAAATAAAGACATACATGTTTTTTATTTTTTGAAAATCGATCCGTAAAAAAGGAAAATATCATGTTATCTATACATATTATAAAACCAAGTCCTCGGCCACGTTTGTTCACGGTAAACTCAATAAATACTGCACGGATTTTCATGTGGTTTTCACCGATAGATAGAGTAATTCACCAGGAAGGTTTAGACATATAATTTGTCGAGGTTTTGTGTAAATGGTTTGGAATATCGATGGGTTTCATCGAAGACGCTGCTTGCCTAATCCCGTGCAATTATCTAACGTACAAGACAATAAATTTGTACATAAAGAAATATTTGGTTTTGATATTATTTTTATAATCTATACATATAAAATTCTTTAACCTGAATGACTGACGGATCAACCCACACCCTAAATTGCTGATTGTAGAGACCTGAAACTTGGAGGGTGTGTTCTTTGTATGACGTAGGCATCCGATAAGAAAGGACTTCCCGAAATTCTACCCTTAAGGGGGTGAAAAAGGGATGGTAAAGTTTGTAAGCTTGCTCACGTGTTTTAGCTGGACAAAACAAATAAAGTAACATAGTTTACAGGAGTATATTGCAGTAGGTAAGTAGGACAGCCAAAACTAGAAACACATCGATAAATGATCTACATATGTACATCATTCTATGCAAAACTAAAACGGTTGATCAATTCCTTCGGTCGGTTCATCTTTGGGATCCCGAGAGACGCCCGTAACACCCGATATTACGAAGAGTTGAAGTGGCTTTTCTCTTCCTATCGCGTAAGTATTACCTAGCTTCCTTTCTTTACCAAGTTATCCAATCCCGCCGACCATCTTCAATCTCCTTAAATTCAAAACCTTGGTCCACTCCTGTTACACCCGTTCTCGGCTCTCAGTATCCCACCAAACAACTGCTTTTGACAGAACTTTCCTTATCCGATCCTCGTCCCTTTGGAACTCTTTACCTTCGTTCCTATAATCTTCTAACCTTCAAATCCCGTATATTCCAGCACCTATTATCCCTACAATTCCCAAAAATTCCTTTCTTAGTGCGCTTTGGCCTTATAAAATGTACCTACTGTCCGAATTTCAAGTCTGTAGCTTATGCCGTTTTGGCTTTGCAATGGTCTTTTCAGTCAGGAAGAACTCTTTTAACTCGCGTCAACGCACATACGTTATGTGTCACACTATATTTATTTCTTGTTATACAGGGTGACTCGAATTTAAATGGCAAAACTTCAGAAACTTATAGGGGACCGAAAAACTAAGACAAAAAGCCCTTTAGAGATTTCCTCGTTTTTGCTTAGTTTTAGAGAAAATCGCAAAAAAAGAAAATAAACAAAAATGTTACAGGTAGCGATTATCACCTTTAAAAGTTTGTCAGCCTAGGCAGTGAGATAGGTAAACACTTAATGTTATCCTTTACATTATTTTATTTGTATACATTTTCGCTTCCTTCTAGGATTATAATTCCTATATCAGTCTTCAGTCAGTTACTCAGATATTTTTGTGTGAATAGCATCAGCCACAATGCCGCATACATATTCTAATGTTGAATACGCTGATACGATTTTTGTGTATGGTTTCTGTAAAGGTAATGCTTTAGAAGCAGTGCGGGAGTATGCGCGCCGATTTCCAAATAGAAGAGTGCCTATTCGACGAGTCTTTTCGTTAAATTTTAATAGACTACGAGAGACTGGGTCATTCTTAATAGTTAATGAAGGCGACCAATTCCAGGCAGCAGTAAGAGCAGATTATCGGAGATGAAATTGTGTCCGACGCCACTTCGATAACAATCCTGAGACTAGCATCCGAAGAGCATCTGTTGCATTAGCAATATCGCGGCAAGCAATATGGCGAACTTTGAAAGGTGATAATTGCTACCCATACCATCTTCAAAAAGTTTAGAATTTTTATCTCAAGATTATGTCATGAGATTGAATTTTAATAACTGGTTTCTTGAAAAAATTCGCGATAATTTCCATTAAAAATTATATTGACCGATGAAGCTACCTTTACAAGAGGAGGAATTGTTAATCAAAGAAATTATCATGTATGGGCTCTTGAAAATCCCAGAGCTATTAGAGAGAATTAACGTTTGGCTTGGAATTTGGAACGGATTACTGGTGGGACCATATTTTTACCTGGAAGATTGAATGGTATCACATTTACACATTTTTTGGAGAACGACTTTTCTAATTATTTAGATGATATTTCCTTACAACAGCGGATTGAAATGTGGTTCCAACTCGATGGATAACCAGCTCATTATAGCAGAGTTGCTCGAGCTTGGCTGGATATAAATTATCCACAACGATGGATTGGACGTGGAGGAGTAGTACCTTGGCCACCCAGATCACCTGATATGACACCCATGGATTTCTTCTTATGGGGAACCTTGAAGCAGAAAGTTTATTCGGTGTCAATCAACTCAAGAGAGCAATTAAGAGACCGAATCATAGATGCAGTGCCCCAAATATCATCAGAACAATGTTTAGCTGCAATTTATCAAGTGAGTGCTAGATGTAATGCTTGCATTGGTGCAAGAGGACAACATTTTGAGCAATATTTACATTAAAAAGAACATAACATAAATATTAATGTAAATAATGAAGCATAAAAATGAAAACTTGTCTTCAATAAATAATAAATTCATAATTTCAACTTTTTTTGCGATTTTCTCTAAAACTAACTTTAAGGACTTTTTGTCTTTGTTTTTCGGTCCCCTATAAGTTCCTGAAGTTTTGCCATTTAAATTCGGGAAACCCTGTATATAGATATATATCCACTATTTCAGCAATTTCTCCCTCCATTTTTGTACATCCAATTAGTAATTATTCAAGGTACAGTATATTTATTTTATGTTTTATTTATTATTATTATATTTTTTTTTATTATATATATATATATTTTTTTTTTAATTTATTTTTGTATATATTTTTTCGCTTGTATATATTTATTTATGCATTTATTTCGTTTATATCATTGATTTTTTTATGGAATGATTGTAAGCTACATAGCATCATTACTTATTGCCCACAACAGGCAGATTGTAATGCTTCAATAAAGTGTTTTCTTCTCTCTCTAATTATTCAAGATTAATAATTTATTTTTGAAGAAACAACAACGAAATTCACGGTTCAAAATTATCTTTAAATATAATTTAGAATATCCTTTACTTGTTCTTTATTATTATTATTCGGTGTAATTACTATCATGCCCCATCTCAATCCTTTCATGACAAACTGTATTCCCAATTAAACCCACAAGTTTCAAACACAGCTTTTTCTTCGATTCCCATTAATTCTCTACGGCGTCTGAAAAGAAGATGGCCACATGATCTTGCAACTTAAGGTTTTATTTGAATACTACCATTAGTTTTATACATAGCTTCTCTACGTCCCTTTACTATCTTATCATTATATATTATTAATATTTACCATAGTTAACTTATATACCATAGATAATATATAATGTATGAACATCACTTTATTTGTCTCAAGGTTGACGTTGTTTGTTTTTGATCTGAGGAAATCATAATCTTGGCAGGTCGGAGACAGACACTACAGCCGCCGAGAGTTGTTTACACACGGGGGGATAGGAGGTCAATATTTGAGGATGAGGGATAGGAAATTAAAAAAAAAAAAAGGATTATTTTTTCCAGTCCGGTTAAAATCTTTCTCTCCTGCTCTTAATACAGGCTACTATGGACTTCATAGAGTATTGTTTTTTTTTTATCACAAACTCAAATTAACAATTTTAACCACTCACTCATCGTACATTTTACGCTTATTACTTTTCATGCACTGTAGTTTGGTATCTATTCCGTAGGTTGTCGCTTTGAGTTAAGTTACAAAAATTTTAAACTTTTCATTTGTTTTCTTTTTAATATTCTAGATAAAAATAATAATCGTTACTTTTAGAATGGAAAAAATAGTGTAATTATGGGAAATGTGTATATTTTAGTAAAAAATTCATCGTGAAATGATCGTTTCAACAAGCATTTATAAATAAGTATAAAGTATGATATTACATTAACAATATCATAAATTATGATATTACACATACCTTGAGAGTATGTGTAAGTGGTTTTTATCTATATACAGTCAGTAATAGTTCCTATTTACAGTCAATAATGATATTATAATTTTTTATAATCATTGGTCAATTGTTTTGACTTCTCTTTAAAATAAAAATAATGATATTATTTTGAAGTAGGGAGAACTGTTTATTGGAAAGGCAACGTTTCAATCCACATTGCACGTGTTCTGGGCTCGTGATGAGGTCAACAGTCTGGATTTTAACTCAGATTAATTTTCATTAAGTTAAAGAAGTCATTTTTATTTCGGGAATATTTAAACAGAAAAGAATGAAAAGCTACAACCTGTTGTGATTTAAATCGAAAAGAAAATCTGCGGAACTGATGTTGAAAATATTACAGTCTTAACCTAATATATTTTTAATTACTTTGGTTTATGGCAGGAAATTTAAATTGAGATATAAAATTGAAGCTGTAAAACTTATTTAATTGAAGCCACGATTTATTAGCTCAGAAATGACGATGGAGTATTAGTAAATTTAATTATCTTTTTAGCGTTGAAGGTGAAAATCAATATAGGGAGAATTTTTAGTATACCTCAATTATTTATACTATATACGAAGAAATTATTTTTTTAAATATTTAGTTTGATGGTTAGGTGGTTACTCCCAGATCAGGAGTTCCTGATAAATAATTTAGACTGTTAATAGCCGGGGATGGACCCTATGGAATTTTGAGACCCTCCTGGGGCTTACCCAGCCTCTAAGAATTAGATGTCGTTAATTGGAGAAAAACTAGCGATTGAGCGTGGTCCGAACGAATCACCTCCTTGAACAACCGTTCCAGAATCAGCAAAGTCTCTACCATGAACTGAACCCAAGATCCTTCATGGGTTTTAGTTTTACAGGTTTTTGGTAATTTTAATACTGTCATTTAATAATAATAAAACTGTAATCATTGTAATCATTTCGCAATTATTGTAATTTTATATGCGACAAAATTACATAATTAATCCATTACAACAAATACTGACAGAGAAGTTTTGCAATATTGCTGAATATTTCAATTGATCCATTGATAAACTCTCGTTAATATTTTTGAATTATTTAAAGAGTAGGAAACTTTAGAACGCAATTTATTCCTTGTTGTCGATTGATTTAAATATATTAGAAATACTTTTCTTTTAAGATGGTTTAATTATCAGAAATTTTGCCACAATAATTTAAATACTATTACAGATGTCCTCATCGAAGCTTACATTTATTAATTATGCATGAAAAAAACGCTAATCGTTTGAAGATCCCAGATATTATGAAAAAAGTTTCTCTAAAACGCTAGTGAAAGAACAAAGTTAAATAAGAGTACTCAGATATAATCCAACAGGACAGCCTCAGTGGGATTTCTCCGACCTGGACCCTCAGAAAGATGAAACCTATTCATATCCATTTAATGAGCACAAGAATACTTACGCTCAGGTTCAGTTTTTATAAAAAGGAGTCAGACCAAATTAATTTAATTTAAAGACCGATTATATTCTTAAAACGTTAGTATAGAAAGATAAAGTCTTCTTGCAACTAGCAAAAAAAAGGAGGATAACATCGTACATAAAACCTCAATAGGAATGTTTTCATTAAAAGTAGATAGATATGTGAAAGGTAGATAGAGGTTTTTTAAATACTGCTACGTTTGCTGCCTTCAATAATTTGGGAAAATGTAAAAAAAATTAGGCAATGGTAACAATAAATAGAACGAATAGGTCATATGTGGTGTAGCGGTTAGCATTACAACTTAATAAGCTCAAAATGGTAAGTTCGCAACAAGGCTGGTAGCCTTAGGATTTTTTAAAGTCAAAAATTTCTTTGACTTATTTTTGGGAAGGGACATAAAATGGGATGTGCTCTCGTTAAAGATAATTAAAGATAATACCTGGACAGGCTAAATTCATGGTTCTTGATGTTGCATCGTCTGATTAGAGCCATTGCAGACTCGTCAATAAAAGACATCAACCTCAGTCCAAGACGTTAAACAAAAATGTGATGCAAAGGCAAATACCAGATACGACAGCCCCGCTACCGCCATTTCACGTCCCCTCCAAAGGACAGCATGCCTTGATGATGACTGAAATGGCGAAACATTGGCTGGATAGTTGTTTCCAATATTTTAGAGATGCATAGTCTTTTTTTTTCTCGATTTTTCCTATTGCATAGTAGTAATTATTTTGTGTCTCTTTCTGAATTTTTTCTCATGTCTATCGAGTTAATAATCAATCTGATTATTAAAAGAAACCCAATTACCGTTATATATTGATGGAAAGCTCTTCTGCCCTAAGGTATCGAGCAGTGGTCTAGCCATGCTTTCATTTCTGTGAAGGCGGGCCCAATCAAGGGATCTACTTTTAGAAAACCCACCCTAATTGGGGATAAGCCAATAGTTCTCTACAGTGCTTCGATTTCCAATCGTTCCATTTAAAACAGTCCTAATAAATGAGGGAGCCGTCTGATGCAATACAAAACAGCAACGATTATCCGAACTCTGAATTATCCAAACTGGCTTTGTGATGAAGACACAAGGAGGGGTAAAAATTTCTATTGCTTTAAGTGTACATGAAAATATATCTGAAGAGTATATTCTCTAAAAATTTGATTTACTAGAACTATTACTTAATGCTTACAACTATGCTTATAAGAAATATAAACTTAGCATTCATAAATAAAACTAATGTTATAACTGCCTTTGTTTCATAACTTGGTTAAATCTTGCTAAGTTTACGTACATAATTCATTGATTTTTATTTTTTAACATGCCTATTACACAATAAAATAAAGAGTTTTTAATACAAAGTCTTTGGTTCGAATTTTGTTTGGTATTTTCCTTATTTTAAGTGATTTCCGATTATCAGAAATTTTGATTAACTGAATCAAACCTGAGGACAATTGTTTGGAGAATCGATTCAGTAACAGAAATACTCTCAAATGCCACCACCGCGTTAAACTCATCTGACATTAAATATATGGCACGTATTAGTAAGAACCATGAAGAGTCCTGAGTTCGCGCTCTACATACTGAGTTATAACTTTATAGAGACTGAGGGAAGGCCTGCAGATCCCGTAAATTTTGTAATAAAATAGTATCAAAATCATAATCCGACTTATTTAAAATGGTAGTGGGTTTTCTTATTTAATAGTGGATCTCCATTCTGAAGAACACCCATTCTAAGAAAATCATATTTAAAAAATAAAGTAATTTATCTAATGAGGAAGAGTTCTTTTAAATTTGGAGGGTGGTTTCCAAAAATCGTTTTATCAAACTTTATTGAAAATCATTATTTTACCATTGTGGGTTTTCACATTTGTATTACAGAGCTAAATGCTAAAAAACACCCTTTTTTCGAATAATAAATAATGTTTCTATGTTCATTTACCGTGCTTCAATTATATTTGTAATGAATGCTCATTTAAAGTTGAAGAGAAGACTCTTGTAATTCTATTGTGATTTTTGAAATATCTTAAACAAGAACAGCTTGTATTCAAGCACATACTAACACCCACCACCGTCAAGAACGCCTGGGATACTACAAAATAATTTATATGCGATCGTAATATTACTGAGAGTTTAGATTGGAGATAGGTTTTAGCTTGGAGAACGCTTAATGATTAATGGAAATTCTTAACTTCATTCCAAATTCTATACATTATCTGTCTGGATAGAGCAAGCAAACTATTTAACGGAAATTACTTTGGCTTCAATAGAACTGATGAAGATTTATCGGTCCACTTGCTTGCTCTATTATTCTTTAAATGGATAAGACTTGTACACTCATTAATGTAAGCAAACAGATCGGACAATTAGTGCATTTGTAAATAATAAATGGATGCACTTTAAGGGTAAACACCATTACATATACTATAGTAGGAATAGATAAAATTATAAAGTTTTAGTTTGTACAGTATATATATATATATATATATATATATATATATATATATATATATATATTGTGTTTTAGATCTCGAGGCCTTTAGATCTTAGGCCTAAGAATTTAACAAAAGACTGAAACTCGAGATCTGAAACACACTATAATTTCCATAACAGTCAAGATAAGTAGAAACCAATATATATATAAGTTAACATTCCAATCATTGAAAACAAAATAAAAGTCATGAGTATATGTTCAGGCATGATAATTTTTAGCATTAAAAAATTTGAATCTGTCCTGATTATATGCGCCAGTTATTTATTGTTAATAAAACCTATTTTAGAAGTAGATCAAATAAAATAAAATGATTATGATTTTAGATTTAAACATAAATACAAAATAAACTTTACCCATGTGGCATTAAAGAAAGGAAGGAACCATTTTCTGGAAGATTAAAAACAAAGGAATATTTATTTGCAGGTAGCCATATATAAAATAAATTAATAAGATTTACAATCCTAATATGTGTTACTTATTGCAAGCGTTCTTTACAATGTTCTTAATTTAAGAAGTAGATAAGTAACAAATGTTTAATTTTAAAGGTTGTATCACTGTTTTTCGTGAAATAAAGAAAAGAAACCTGCCCTAAAATAAAATCGCCGATTGAACTGATCAGCTGTTTATCGTGTACCTCGAGTGCTGGTTCGCTAGTCGGGATGTTTTGTTTCCTTCATTCTTCATTTTTTTTTCATGGAATAGACAACTGGGGGTGAATCACCGCATCTTGAAGGAAGGTAAAAGAAAAAGGAGCATGTGGCGAAAGTGTTCGCCAATTGCGGTCTCGTGTGAGAACGGTCCCAATGGTCCAACAGTCGAGACAGTACTGGCTTATAGTGAAGAGCGTCGTTGGCCCGTAAACAATTGTCCAAACTTTTAATCCACTTATAATAAACAGTTTATGTTCCTTTCTATTACACTTTACAAGTTGCGGTCCAGTGGTTTCATAGGGCTACATTAGCGGGCAGCCACTCCTGCTACAGGATTCAATGAAGCGAACCATCCACTATAAAAAATGGGTAACGAAACCACTGGCAGTACCTCAAGAGTGGTTATGGAAATCTGCTTTTCTTTTTTGGCAGTTGATCGCCTTCACCGCCGCTTGGTATATTTGCCCTGAAGATGGCCTACATTGTAGCCCGAAACGTCGGCACACAATAAATAAGTATACATTTATTTAGGTGTTTTTATTGACTGCAGCTCATAGGTAAGTATTATCTTCTTCTTTTACTTCCTCCAAGTTCCTTTCTGCTTCTAGTAGTTCTACCCCAGAATCTGCATTTTTCTCTGTCTCTCCCCATCTTTGTCGTCCCCTGAAGTCTTCTCAATAACCAGGATTTTTGCTTTTCGTCCTTGAGTTTTCTCAAATTCGTTAGTAGCCGCTGTTTGAAGTCAGAATAGGGAGTTTTTGAAAGATCTTTTTCCATAAAATCGGAAATTTGTTCGGCCACAACTGCATCAAGGGTGCAATAGCTTTAGGGCTTCCCAGACTTAAGCTGGGGGAGGGAGAAAATTCCAAAAGAATCAAGATCTATCCATCTGAATATCTCTGCGTCAACGCACATACGCTATGTGTCACGCTATATTTATATCTTGATATACAGGGTGTCTCGAATTTAAATGGCAAAACTTCAGGAACTTATAGGGGACCGAAAAACTAAGACAAAAAGTCTTTTAGAGATTTTCTCGTTTTTGCTTAGTTTTAGAGAAAATCGCAAAAAAAGAAACAAAACAAAAATGTTACAGGTAGCGTGTATTGAGTAATTATCTCATATGACCATCTTCGATGTCTTTGTGGTGATTGCAAAGGTAGCGGGAAAAAAGTAAATTAACACGATACTTTATTTTGAGAAGAATTATTAAAAAATACAAATGTTCCATAATGTATTGTATAATAAAAATACAGCTACACCATATCGTATTTTAATAAATCTCTCGCAGCTGAGAGCGATATGTATATGCATGCGAAAAAGGCCTCGAAAGCATCACACGCGGAAAAGAAAACAAAAAGAGCGGCAAGGCTGACTAAGGCTATTTGTCAAAGAGAACAACTATGAGGGGAGCCAAACTTGATACACCTTTTCCCTAGAACATCACACCATGGTGGCTCGAAGAAACTCCTGGCATTCGACTACTGTTTTAAAGAACTGGGAATGTTACAAACATATTTCCTTGTAAGTAATCGTTAATCAACGGATTCTACTTTTCCTAAATTTTACGAAGTAGTAGACAGTAATTACAATATTATTCGTTACATACATTATAAATTTTGGGTTACTAATATAAATTTAGTCTGTTCAAGTTGAAATGGAAGTAATTTAAATTATGAACTATAATTCCATCTTAAGTAAAGAGTGCTATGTATCCTACCGACCACTATTGGTTTGGAGATGTGATAAGTTAAAATAAGAATTGTCAGAGAAGACGGTTACATAACAGATACCGAAGGTTCAAGTACGTACCCTGCAAAAAGGGACGACATTCCTTGAGGAGGCCGGTAGTGGAAGCCTAAAAATAAAAATGCTGGCGGATAAAAATGAGATACGGAAGGATGGCCAGACCCAGGAGACGCCCTACCTAACAAAGAACCCTAGAAATATCTCCCTGTTGGTAAGTTTTAATTTAATTATGTATGTGCTTGATGACATGGGGGAGCTGAGTGGCTCAGTTTTAGAGCACAAAGTTGCCATGCTGAAAATCCTTGTTCAATTCCCGCAGCCGGCAAGACTTTTATTACTCTGTTAGCAGCCGGAGATGAACCGTATGGTATCTAGGAAGCCTCTTGGGCTTACCCGACCTCAGTAAAGTGGGTATCCGATATAAGGGAGAAAAATCTGGCTGTTGAGCGTGATCCAGGACAATTCACCTCCTGGCACAACCGTTATCCATGAAACAGTATATTCTCTACCATGGCTCCAATGAATCCCAGATCCGTTCACGAGATGTAGTGGTATACGTTTTTTTTATGGCAAGACTTAATCCGAATTTCTAATATTAATTTCTCAATGTGTGTATATTTTAATAATTGGACTGTGCACTTGGTTCTTGATTCACCATACATTCATTTTTACGCTACTGATAATTCTATTATGGTATAAAGTAAAGTTTAGCTGGCTGTTGTTCATTAAACGTCACTCAATAGCTGACATCGTAGTCTCGGGACCCTGTTTTACGCCCTTTCCCTAGGACGGCAAGGGCCAAGGATGTTTTACTCCGTTTTCAAAAATCCTAACTCCATGCTCCTGCTGAGCTACGAACTCACGATCTTGGGCATACGTTTATATCCTAACAACAGGTCGTCATTATGCCTGACTGGTTAGTAAATTAGTAACACACAACCCACCTCTGGAAAATAATAAAATTTAAAACAGTTGTGAACAGTAAAGTAAATTATAAGTTTGATTAATTGTCCTCAATAATTACCCATGGCATCCTAAAATAAATAAATAGCCTCTATGAGGACAGAACCTAGCATTCGTAAAATGATAAATATTTATTAAGAAAACAAAATAAAGTTATTGATATACGGTATTATATAAGTATTTTTATTTTATAAAACAGAGGAAAATAGATGGGAAATTAACTTAATTGTTGAACGAGAGTACTGAAAATATCAGCAGTTTATAACAGTTGATCAAGAAGCAGTACTTGAGAAGTTACGAACGGAATCTGCCTGATATTGGCATGTACAAGCGTTCACCGTGGTAACCCAAGGTAAGCTACTATCTTAGGTGTCTTGGGCTAAGTGGGTTAAGTTTTATACAAAATATTATTTACTATTTTTTTTTTCAAATACTTGATAATTAACTGGGAATATATGTATATTATTTGAGAAAAAAAAATATCAAAGCGGTTTAGCTATTTTTTTTAAATCAATTTTTCAAGGTATTACTTTGTCAAAAATTGATCGAAGTTTTGGTAAAATTCAACCTGCTATAGAGATGAGATATCCCAGTTATATGCCAGTCTCTTGTTTTATTATTCGAACTATGGTAATTATTCCGAGGGTTGTAGCTTCAAGTTTTAACTTTTCATTGGTTTCCCTTTAAAGAATTTCCAAAAAAAAAATTATCACGAGCTTTAGTATAGAAAAGATAAAGTAATTTTGGGAAATGGGAATACTTCGGTAATCATTTTATCTAGAAATGATCGTTTCAACAAACATATATCAGCTATATGTAATTTTTTATAATTATTGGTCAGCTGTTTTGATTTTTAAATATTTTTATTTTAAAGAGAAAAGATATGCCTCCGGCCGGGATCGAATCCGGAAACTGTCTCTCCGTGAGACAGAGGGTCCGGATTCGAATCCCAGCCGGGGGCATATCTTTTCTCTTTAAAATAAAAATATATCAGCTATACTTCGAAATGTTAGTTGAAACTTTTATTTCTTGATGAAATGATTACGAAAATATACTTATTGCCCATAACTATATTATCCTATGAATCCCACGATAACTTGTACTTTTGGAAAACTAAAAATGAAACGAATAAACAGTTAAACTTGTTGTAACTCAACTAGAAGTTATCAATTTGGCGGCTAACTAAATATCCCTTGAAGCAGGAGATGTCAATTTATATAATCCTGCTGATGGTACTCCGTTAGCATCAACAAGTCAACAGCCCAAACTTTCTTTCTGTGACACATCATGATGAAAAATCGCTGCGAGTCACAGGCCTACTGGAACGTCAAAATCACGGGCAATAACAGAAGTCCAGCGGCATAAAGATGAGCCTCTTCCGAAAGAAAACAGTGATCCGTTGATAAAACGTTTTCAGTGCTATTACTTTCGTTGTTAGTTTCTTGATTATTTTTTTGATCAGGCGCTAGGACGGAAGAACATTTCAAATTTGGTGTAGTTCTCCTGGCTGGCTTGCGATTAACACCAGTTTCAGTTTTCGTGAATTCGCGCAGCATGTGGAGCATCGAAATGTTTAGATTTTAATTCAGCTTTTAGTTCTTCTTCTGTTATGGAATATGAGATTTTTTAATAACTACATTAAGGAATTTGTTTTTTCCACCGAATAAGTATGATATTCAATTTTTTCATCATCATAATACTGAGTTATTCGATAGATGTAAACATAATTTCAGTGCCTTTGCTGGGTAATTCTTTAATGAAAGGGTTTAAAAATAGAGTATTTAGGTCATTTAACAATGCTTGATAATTATTTGCATTATGCAAATATATTGGCGGTATTATCACTGTGACAGGCTTAACTGTATTGCTACGGGTATTAGTAACAGACTGTATTACTAGATAGTAGTAGTAGATAGCAGGAGAACTGATGTAAATATTTTAGGAGATAGGGTATCACCTTGTCATACACTTTTGCAAAATTTTATTTTTACTTTTCTGTTCCTTAATTTATATTCGGCGTTGGATCTTGAGTACATATTTTCCAACATCTTGCATATTCTTGGACTGATGTTCCTCTTCTTCAGATATTAATAATGCAATCGGTTTTTAGATTATCGAATGATTTTTCATAATCTAGAAAAATAAGACACACTGACAGGTTATAATCATTCGCTTTTATAATATGTTCTTTGATCACAAAAATATGGTCTACAATAGAATAGTTCTTCCTAAAGCCTACTTGATGTTTTTCAAGTTCTGTATCTAATTTGTCTTCTATTCTTCTAAGTATAATTTTAGAGAATATTTTGTACACAACTGAGAGAAAACTTAATGGGCGATAATTATTTAGATCTCTCTTATCCCCTTTCTTTTTTGTCGGATTTCCGATTTGATTTTTTTGGATATAATAATAAAAAGATCCGATACCTTCATTCATTTGTACGGAAAAATGAGTGAAGACCTGCGCTAGAATCTTTCCTCCAGCTTTTGTAAGTGCCATTGACAGACCGTCAACACCTCCTGCTTTTTCTTCCTTGCAGCTATCAATCGCACTCATTCTTACACTTCTTCGATCATAATTTCTTCTTTTGGGTCCCAGCATTCTATATTTCACTCCCCTTTTTTATCACTTGTTCTGTCATAATATAGTTTTTAATAATATTCTTTTATTCTATTAATTATCTCCAAGTTATCATTTAATCCTTGTATTTTTTCATTTAAAATAACAGTAACTTTTGTTTTAGTAATTCCTCCCTCTTTTAATTTTCCTCCCGCCTTTAAAGCTCTCTCGATTTTTTCTACTTCCTTTTCTCTTAACCAGTTCTCAATTTCTTTCCTAATTAATTTGTTGATTAATTATAACGTATTTTTAAATACGTTTACAAAAATTTAACATCTACAAAAGAACTGAAAAAAATTGAAATTTTTTCTCTGTCCCTCCCCATCTTTGTCGCCCCCTGGAGTCTTCTCAATTGATACACTTGCAGTTCTTCTCTTACTTATTTATTATTTATATTCATGAATATGATGAAGATCAGAGGGCTCATGTTTACTTTGTCCATCGACAAGTATGCTGTCACTTTTAAAATTATCTTTTCTAAATAAGCTATTAAATACTTGTTTTTAATTTATAATTTATAAATAAATATATTTTTATAATTTTAATTAGCGTGTTTACAATTTAATATTATTCAAGATTCAAACCATTCATCCTTGATTATCCGCCCGAATATGTATTTGCTATTTGCCAATTTCGTTTTATTTTCAACCTTCATGCTGTTTATAGCCTTCTTTCTCCTCCTTGAGTCTTTCAGAGTGGAGGTGCCTCCGTCCATTGTGACCACGCATTGTGGTCCTGGCCAGGGCAAAGACTTTTTTAGTCTTGTTCTCCCTAAATATGGAGCGGAGTGGCTCAGTGGTAGAGTTGCCATGCTGATAACCCTGGTTCAAATCCCGCTGCAGGCAGTACTTTTATTTAGTCTGTTTGCAGCAGGAGATGGATCATATGGGATCGAGATCCCTCCTGTTGCTCATCCAGCTTCTATATAGTATTATAAAAATAGCGTAGCCAAAATAAGGAGACAAAATGTAGCGGTTGAGCGTGACCTAGGACAAGTCACTTCCTTCCAGAACCGTTGTCCATGAAAAAGTACAGTCTCTACCATACTGAACCGAAGACCCGTTCACGGGTTGTAGTGGTACAGGTAATAGTTCTCCCTATATAAGAGAATTTTTTTAACCTCCACCCGGATTGTTTTCTTCCTAAAATAATTTAAACTTAGTTAAACGATAAAATTAAATTAATTTTAATAAAATAATTAAATGCGCTTATGTGAGGTATGTGGTGCTTTGTACGCTGTTTATACGCAATTTTTACTAAAAACCCAAGATGAAAATATATAAAAGTCCTCAAGCTAGCATCTATATAATCTTAACGTTTAAAACGTTCAAACAACATAATATTTAACACACTCAATTATTTAGTTAATAAAAAATTATTCAAACTTAAACAACACAAAATTATTCAAACTTAAACAACACAAAATTATTCAAACTTAAACAACACAAAATTATTCAAACAAACAAATAAAAAAACAAAAATATGAAAGGGAAAGAGTAAATAGAACCATGGTTTTCCACAAGAATAAAGAAACGGTCTAAAGAAAGTGATGGAATGGCAAATAGGCTAAGAGAGAAGAAGAATGGATTTATTTTCTTTTAAGCTAATATTTTGCCTCTCCTAAAGCTCAACTCCAGGGGATCCTCTTTCTCTCAAACCTTCTTTATTTCTTTGTGAATGCTACCTGCATTTGTTATTCACTTCTCATAACTATCTGCTTAGAATTTATCGAATTTCGTAAATATTTAATATTCTTAGGTATGGTCAACATAGCATTATTTTAAGAAATGCACATGAATATTTTATCAATTTCGTTATTATTACGCTCTCCCTAGAGAATGGAGATGTCATCCATACATGTAAGGCTGAAGAGCGAATAAAATATTTAGGATGCACATTCTCGGGAGAGAGCTTGTATTTGATGAGGAGGCGGTGACTAAATTAAGTGATAATTTAGACAAATTAGTGAGCGCTTGTCTACTCAAACCGGAACAAAAGATCAACGTTGTCAATCAGTACCGATTCCCGGGACTTACCTATCCTCGTCAAACCGCACCCCTAACAAAGGTACGTCCTGCGGTGTTAGAAGGCATTGATGTAAATATTCGCAGACGTATCAAGGCCATTATCGGGTTACCTGCGAACACCTCTACGGTCATGATGTACGCACCAAGGAGGTATCGAGGCCTGGGACTGTTCCGCTGTCAATGGGAGGCTCCACTTCAGCATTGGTCAATTGCCCAGCGGCTGTCTAATGTCCCGGATGCCCTGTTCCAGTCTACATTTAATTAAGAAACAGAAGCAGCTGAATGTCTAGAAAGGCTGGGAGTTGATCAGAGCTTCCGAAGCGTGAGAGCTCTACGACAGTCGCTGCGTGAGAATTCTTTCGAAGCATGGGCTGATTGTAGATGGCAGGGCGTTGGAGTCCGTCAGTTCAAGGAGACACCGAAAGCTCAACTCCGTATGTCAAAATAGGTCTGACAACTGCTATGTAAATGAGTCCTTTGGGAGCTTAGAGCGTTTGTCCAGTAAATGTTGAAGTAGACAAAAACATCTAGCAGTTTCTTGTCTTTTCAGTCTTTATGATTATTGAAATTTAATACTGTTTTATAACAATATAACAAGTAAATTTAACGACAGGAATGACAGATGATGACATAGATATAGGCTAATAGAGAAACCAACCAGTGATAGTACTCAAATAACATATTTAACTTCTTTTCACACCACTGGTGGATTACTGTGAACTGAAGAAGCTAGGTTTGAAACTAGTGGGTTTGAATGGTAATACTGTTTTTTATAAAAAGACTGGTATCGGGTTTGGGCCAAAATAGCCACAAATGGGACATTGAGGTCATTATGGATGACTTTGTTCGTAACAAAGTAATTAGCATTGAGGATTTCACGGAGGATTTTGGATTGTAAAGATTGGATACGAGAGGAATCGATGGCTTTATTGAGCCCCAAAGCTCTATTCCGTAAGTCCTAATAGGTCTAATAATAGTCATTAATTAAAATTTAAATATCAATTGTAATTAATTATACCCACTTTCAGAAACTATATATTAAAAGTTTATGTTGGGCATCTCATAAAGAATCGTCTTCGTTTTTCTAAAAATAAGACATTAGCTTAAAATATAAATTTATTTTGAGTATTATATTATTATTCTAGCTGACTTTGTATCACGCATTCCTATTATTACTCGGTTCTATCTTATCAACAATTTAACGGAAATTTAGGTACCTACTATTCAACAGAATGTCGGAAAAAAAGAGATGCCCTTCTTATCTCTATTATTTGTTTGTTTACAAACTTTTTTATTATAAACTAAAAGAAATAATATTCAAGCATAAGCATATTGTTTATCCATGTATAATTCAGACGGGAAACTTTAACGATTACCTGACATGGTACGGACTAGGGAATCCCATTTTATATCCCTTCCGAAGGACAACATAATCAAAGATATTTTTATCCATTTTAAAATTCTATGGCGCGATCTAGGTCATATTAGGTTATTATCATAAGCACTACATCACAGGTGACTTTTGCTCTTTCATTGGTTCTGCTCTGAACCAAACATCTGGAAATAAAAGCGATAATTCTGAAAACGTATGAAGGATTAGGACACACATATTGGCAATTACCGGTGCCTACTTCACGGTCCATGCAGTACCAATCATTTAGGCCCCCACGAATTCCGTTCGGAAAATGGGAATGAGGGGCAAAGATGAAAATCCAATACGAAATGAGATGATGAAATACAAAAATAAAACGTGATAGATCGACCATTATACATCTGGATATTGATAAGGATGAATAGTTATTAAAGCAGTTACACCTAAAAGAGTACAATATCGATAGTTAAATAGAAAATAAATAAAATTGTCAAAGGGAAGGATGGGTCATCGATTTCCGCCCCAGGTATACTAATATTGTACAGATTTAAACGAATCTCTATTTGTTAGTAGTTTTATTTTACAAAAATGAACTGGCATTGATGATGAAGAACGGATATCTCCGTGAACGCCCTCCTGATGTGGTTAAAAGATTTATGTTTTGTTCTATGTATCACTGGTTAACATTCTATGAATATTAGAATGAGGTTGTGAAGGATTACTGAAACGCAAGAATTGGCACAGCTGCAGGCGTGATGGGAGAGAGTCAAAATGCCGGTGAATCTTATGTATGAATTTCCAGGCATAAACACTCACATATAACAGGAAGGGACATTCTATAGACATGCATCCTATGTAATCATGATCCCTATATTATGATTCTATAGGATACAAGAATGTTTTATGTTCTACAAGAAGAATATTTTATGTTATGTAAGAATGTTTAAAACTCCCAGATAATCAACCGCTTACACCTATGGAAAAGAGAAAGAGATGTATTTTAATTGCTATTAAAACTTAACTACAGCCCTACTGAACTATAGCAGTCTTCATAGGAATGAACTATATTCATCTACTGATGCTGCAAAACGCCCAAAGAAGGGCTGTAATCATGATTTGAGGAACTGTTAAGAGTCTTCCGATACCAAAAAGTTGTTTGGGAAAAAACAAACCCAGAAAAAAAGCGGTTGGAGATCAAAGAAAGGATCATTAGGGAAAGTGGCGGGTACTTGCTCGTCCCTTTTTACAGCCCCCACAATAGCTTCCACGGCCTATTATCCAGCTGCCACCTAGCTGTCTAATATAGCCACCGATTTTAAGCCTTGCTACTAACTCTGCTCGTAAAACTTGCAGTACCACTAAGCTAATCAACTCTCTTTCAGGATTCGGTTAAGAAATAAACTTAAAAAGGATAGCTTCTTTAACAGAATATGTCATTACACTCGGTTTTGTTACTTTAATCTTATACAACCACTTAATTAGTTAATTGATTAAATTTAATACGTTAATTAAGGGGAGAGGGGTGAGGTGTCTTAGTACCCCTTAGGTACTTTAGTGTACCTTCCCTATAGGTCTCTGCTTCAAATCCGACTATTGTAGATATACTATTCAATCTGCCTCGGACGAACCCAATAGAAGCTGCTCGTCAAGTCCATTTAACGTTCTTCATTATAAAAGTTGAGTCTCGCCACTTCCCTGCCGTTGGCTAATAACGCCTCTACCATATACTGATGCATAGAACCTTCATAAGTGGTAGTGGCACAGTTTTTTTAATATGTTAGTTACTTATATTTTTGTTTAATAAAGCTTTATTATTTAATTTTTAGGAAAGCGCTGTAACCCTACAGTTATTTTTTTATATATATGTATAGCTATTTCCAAACAGTTTCGCATTAAAAAAAACTGGATATAATTACATAATGATAAAACTATTAAAAAACTATATTTTATAAAATTATAAAACTGATATAATGTATATAAGGTCTATAAAAATTCTAAAATATTTTTCTCTTATTTCTTATCTTTCTTTTTCTAAACGTTTTTCCTTCTACAAACAAATTCAGTAATTTGTGAGGTGTCATTTCTAAACCTCTATAAAAAATTAACACATAACTTAAATTAATGTAAAGTTAATGAAATTATATTTTAGTTACAAAGGATCACTAGCAACCATGGAGGGAAAAGTGCATTGCAGAATTAAAACGTAGTGCAAGTATTGATTTTTGAAAACATTTTTTATTGAATCCGTTATATTAACGACCATGACTTATATTTCATTGACATACTACAAATGTTCTGGTCTGCGAACGAACAGTGCCTATTCAACCTTAAATAATTGTTGGTCCTGGTCATATCTTTACTTTTCAAATAAAATATTTAAATAATTGTTGGTTGACCGTATATATTTACTGAAGGAGAAAGTGGTCCCAGTTGAGGCTTATATTTAAATTCTTAAACAGTATATAATAATACTGTTATTTACTGGTGTTATTTATTTATTTATGCCACTAAAAATATTTGTTCAAATAAATAAATAACGAATAATAACACGGTGCTAAGTTATAAACAATTGTGGATAATTTTATTTCATTACAAAAATTCCAGAATAAAAAACTTCGTAACAATGTTGTTAGTGAAGATTTAACTTCAGATAGCAGAATTTGATTGAGGAATTTATCTTGAAACATTTGTTGTAATTACATATATACTCATAAAACCAAGCGTTAAACAAATATATTTTGATAAAAAATTATCAAATAAAATATTGCAATAATGTTTTATTTCAACATTTATATATTAATATTTCAATACAATTTTTTTTTGTTTTAAGTAGGTAAAAAAAATAATGCAAGGTCTTCTATTATCGATTCAATTATTAATTATCATATAATCGTGTTTACACCATATTTTAATGAAACAAAACCATTTATACATTTTATTGTAATTTATTACTTCAGCTAAGCTTGGTCATAGCCTCGAAACCTCCCCAAAGTTTCACTATAATATATATTCCATTAAGAAATTTATAAAATATCGTATCATCATGTAATTAATTTTCATTAATTTATTTCCATGAGGATAAGTTTTGAAGCGATTTGGAAATCTTTGAGAATCATTTCCTAACTGAGATCGCTTTAGTTCAATACAGATAAATTTCTTCAGTGCCGCTTCCGAAGTACATGAGACCTCTGCCTTACCTTCAGTTTAGCTACGGGTTTGTACTTAAATCATCTTATCCACACAGATTAAAACAGGCGAGAAAATTTATTTTTCTATCTTCCCTTTGCTTATTATTTAAAAATTTATTATTTGATATTATTATTATAATATTATATTTATTATATATAATAATAATAATATATATATATTATTATATTATATATTATTATTATTATAATTTATTATTTTATTTTACTTCTTTTTTGACATTAAAATATAGAATTACAACTTTCTTATTTAGCGAAATAAATTAAATAAATTCATTTATCAATTTATATTTAGTATAAATTTCTTATAATATTTAAATTGCCATATTCATGAATTCTCTCTCGAATTAATTAAAAAGGGTCGATCATTTTTCATATTGGCGTGGTATCTTATTTATATAGGCCAACAATATGTATATACATGGGAATCCATGTATTACCCTTTGTTTATTGATTTTATTAAAATAAATTAACTAATCTATTTTTCATATTACTTACTATTAAAATAATACATAAAACTACATTGGAATAGTAAAAAAAAAAATATGACTATATGACTATTTTTACCGATCTCTCTGTTTAATTGATTTTTTTTTCTTCTTTTTATATATTTTTCCACACCATCTCTTCATATTTTTATCAATTATTTTGTCAAATACGAACCATTAACAATCAACAGATTGGCATATAATACAGAATGGTACCCATTTAATTGATTTTGATCGAATTTTCAATGCTTGAACATTATTTAATTCAGAGGTAATTTCTTCTCTTTTATGAAAAATTAAGGCAAAATTAATTATTTTTTTAGGATATAGCAATTAACAAATAATCTGCATCACCAGCAATTTTGCAAATATCCCATTCTTTATTTTGACAATTAGAATATATGAATTAGAACCTAAGGAATAAGTTAGCTGTTTTTTCAAAATATATTCCGTGTGGGAGGTTGTTTTGGGCAACTTTGTTTTCCTCTGTGAGCGAATAGTTTGGTAAAGAAAGTTGATCGTGCAGATGTCTAAAAGAAAGGAGAGAGCACAGAGAAAAAGCCAGAGAGGTGCATTAGAAAAGAAAAAATGAAAATTTTTCTCAGAGAAATCTTGAAATCCTTTTCCCAACACCGTATTGGTCGGATTTCTGCTTAAAAAAACAAGGTCAAATGTAAAAGTGGTAGTAAATGGGAACAAGAAGTGTTGTTTCTTTCCACGCAGGCAGCGGCAACTTAATTGAAAAATTTTGAGTTCCCAGAATTTAACGACTAAAATAGTCATTTGGACCGTTACTGTATCAATTTTGATTAGTTTCAAAATTTCAAAATTGTGATCTTTGCTTATTATTTGCTCATTCCTTCCTTCCATCATTAATATCTCACAAAACTAAAAACAGCTGCAAAACAGCTTGTTCTTATTTCTTTAAAACTGTTCACTTGTCTTTAATACAACTTCAACATCAAATATATATATATATATATATATATATATATATATATATATATATATATATATATATATATATATATATATATATCACCTTAATAATAGTTGCTAGAGCATCTGTGGAACAACACTTGAACGAAGGTAACTGAGTAAAAGCAATAAAGATATTAATTGAGAGAATCACAACATCCACCGATCAAGTAAGTAATGACATGCTTCAAAACAACACTCAGAACACAACATTTTGAATATACTTGCAGTCAAATTTACAACAACACTTTATAAAAATACAATTTATTATTTATACTTTTTCATTATCCTAGGCATCGAAACCACAAATAACTACAACCAAGTAAATTTTCCTTACTCAATTTTATGATAGGTAAAGTTCATTATATTTTTTGCATTTAAACATTTTATTATAGATATAAGTGATTATTTTCATTCAAAAGCTAATTGCCAACATTTCGGGGTTTCGATTCCTACCTTGAGAACTGAAGTAGTTTATATAAAGCAAGGTGCTTAAAAAGATGCTTAAAAATCTGAGAAGTTCAAGAGGCCAGGAGATGATTTGACATCTCATTTTTAACAAAAAAGTCTTATAAACTATGCTCCGATTACGAATAATAAAGGTAGTAAAAAACCCTTGGTTATGCTATCCTTATGTCGCAGATCTTCACGGGGCATGGGGGGTTCAGATGGAAGCTAAGCCAGCACGGATATGATCTGGACCCCAACTGCCCCAGCTGTGGAGTTCCGGAAACTGCCGAGCATGTAGTGGCATCATGCACCGCATTCGACGCCCTGTGAGCGTGGCTATCCACTAAGACTCGAATCTACGTGAGGCAGGGAAGGAAGGAGAAAAAAAAACAAAGATTATGCTATCCTTCGGAGGAAACGTAAAATCGCGGTTCCGAGACTGTGCAGTGTCAGGTACTCCTAAATGATCGCTACACACATACGTACATACAAAGCATAGTTTAGCATAAAACATATGAATTATTAAGAAGCTTTAGTGTATTATTTTTCTTTATATGTATGGTAACAAAGTTTTAAGGAATAATAACAATAAATGAATTGGCAATAACAATAACTGGTGATTTTCATTTTTGGTGGGATAAAAACCTTGTATGAAAGACAGGAATTGATAAACAAGGGAAAAGTTAAAAACTTACATCCTAAACTATTAAAAGGCCTTCGAAACAGACATTGAACTAAAAAAGGATTTCATTGCTTAACGTAAAAAAAAAATAGTTTTATTGTATATTTTAAATGTTTAAGTAAATTACTAAGTGAAATCCACCTGCAGGAGTCATCGCGAGGAGCCTCGTTAATTGCTTCATATTTAAACCAACTAAAAATTGAGCTTCAAAGACTTTATATCATTATGATTAAACCGTTCAATAGGCCAGGTTCTTGGATGAGAACACCTCTGAATCTGGAAACTTCCGAAAGGCCGGTGAAGAACATTCCAAAAAAAAAATTAGGGCGCAGTAATTGGTTTCAGAAGAGTGAATGGTATAATACCTTTTCTACCAGTAAAATAAAAAACCTATACTGTGTTAACTGCGCAGTTCTTGTTGGCCTGTCCTCAAGAAAAAAAATACTTAACATCACGATGAGGAGTATATAGATTATATTCGGTCCTCCTTCAAAGTGGTGCCAATACCAGAAGATTAAAATAAATTCCCATAAATCATCCTATCTTTATCCTTCGCTGTATACCAATGGCTTCCTGCCCCCCCCCCTGCGGTACCCTTTAATAATATCCCACTTAATACTGTAGACCAAGTCAGATACTTATGACTACATCTTGAAACTTGGAACCCTTAAACTGAATCGACGAGAAATTGCTCATATCAGGCTTCTTCAACGTTAACTAGACTAACCCTCTAAGCTCGCAATTAATATACATGACTATTATAAGGCCTATTCGGTCTTACAGAGTAGAGCTTTGGGGCTCCACTTAACCATCAAATTCCTCTCGTATTCAATCCTTACAATACAAAACCCATCGTCAAATCCTCAATACACTTTGTTTTGTTACAAATGAAGTCATGCATAATGACGTCAATGTCCCATTTATTGCTGATTTGGCAAAAACCCGACATCAATGCTTGGATGGCAAACTTTATTCCCATTCAAACCGACTGCTTTCAAATCTAATTACTATTTTTATTTCCCGATAATCTTCCGAAGCGTCTGAAAAGAACTTTGTGTTCTGACCTTCTACGTTTAATTTGTTATTTGAGTTCTGCCAGGGATTTATTTGAGTTCTAACAAAAATGCCTTCGTTAGATTATATTAGATATTTTATCATTCATACTATTTACTTGTTTTTTTAAAGTTCTAAATTAAAAAAAAGGTTCGGTCCTGAAGATAGGAATCGATTTTAAAAACGCTAACAATGTTTTATTTTTTATCAATAAATTTACTAATTCTAGAAGTTGTAAACTGTCAGTATTTTTAATTAACAGGAAACGACTTTCGTCTAAATTTGAATAGTATACCTAATTCCTGAAAAAAATAAACAAGAATTTTGTACTGTACTATAAATGTGTGTTGTTATTAAGTGAATAAATAGTAAAAATTAAAAAAATTAATTTTATGCCAATTACTAATATTAAAACTAAATGTTGATATTACGAATTAATAGTTTTATACAGAATAATAAAAATAAAATTCAAAATACCCATGCATTCAAACAAACTTAACAACCGTGCATGTACAGTTAGCACATATAATCTGTCAATTAGATAATACAAGAATTACAAGATATTAAAATATTTTTAAAGAATACATAAAATCATGTATCATACACATAAACACCAATAATGTAACACCAAGAAGGAATAATACAGGACGAGAGAAGACTATTGTTAATATGGCTCACCCTGAGGCACCAAGCCTAGCCTCTAGAGGTCAGCTAGAGGTCACCTAGAGGCGCTCCTTCTAGAAAAGCAGCTTGTTAAAGTAACTCTCTTGCACTATTTCTTAAGTCTTCAACTAAAAATAGAAACCATAGGCTCATTATCATCATACCTTTTGGGATACATATTACAAAAAAAAACACGAGGAAAACATTTAACACACATATAATAGTATACAACCAAATATTATTGCATTAACACAACATTTGAAGCAGTCGAAAATAGGAAGTTCATTCTACGCGGTAGATATCTTCGGTAAAAAATCTACTTTGAGGTAGAATTCCACAAAAAAAAAAAAAAAAAATATATATATATATATATATATATATATATATATATATTAACGTAAAATCTTATATTATTTTTAACTACATCATATTTTTTTATAATTTATGAACTTTAGAAAGAAGTTATTAAATAAGGGAATATTAGTACTTGAGTTTTTAACATGTTTTTAATAGCATACCCTGTATGTACGTAAGTATGTAATAGAATCATAAAACTCCATTTTTGGCCACTTGAAAGCCTCTAATTCAATTGAAAAATATGTAAACTTCTAAAGAATCGATAATTAAATAAGCTTGTCTCATTACCCTGCACTAGCGATTTTCATATCCGTATGGTAGTGTTTTGTGCCAAGTATTAAAAAATCCATAGCTTAATATTTGAGACAAGCATATGACCAGTGGGTATATGTATGATCAACCGGGGAGTTTCTTATATTTTTATACGAAAAAAGTTATAGTTTGAAACATCAAAAAAAAATGCTTTGATAGAAATAAAAACTAAAAAGTATAGTTTATAGTAGATTTATTTTAATAATCGATTTAAAGAAAAACAAACAAAAACACATCAGCGAAGTGCCAAGTTCGGATACCAGAACTTCACTTTCAATAAGAATAAGACAGAGTTAGATTGATTTAATCTATCTATATATATAAAACAGTTCGTCCTGAATGACTGACTGACAGGCGGATCGACGCACAACCTATACCACTGATCGTAGGGACCTGAAACTTGGAGGGTGTGTTCTTTGTATGACGTAGGCATCCGATAAGAAAGGATTTTCCGAAATTCTACCTCTAAGGGGTGAAAAGGGGGAGGGCAAAGTTTGTGGGATCTAAGCACAGCCTAAACCGCTGATCGTAGAGACCTGAAACAGAGTGTGATCTTTATCCAATAAGAAGTAATTTTCCGAAATTCTACCTCTAAGGGGGTGAAAATAGGGTGGCAAAGTTTGTATGTTTGCTCACTTGTTTCTTCACTTGTAAAATCTAAATATTTTCGCTGAACAAAACAAATCAAGTAACATAGCTCATTTCTAATGTACGCAGTACAGTAAAAGAGATCCTCTCAAACTTAATCCTAATCCAGCTTAGAAAACTTCAAGCCTAAAGGAACTAAGAAAAAAAAAAAAGCTCATTTCTATCCAACTACAAAAAAGCTACTGTAGCAGCCTATGCCGACGACATAGCGATCTACAGCAGCTTGATCAGCGCAGAGAGAGCTCTACGGCAGGCGGAGGAGGTTTGTGAGAAAATCATACAGAAGGTAGAAGGGCTCAACATCTCAGTAAATCCTAAAAAGACTGACTGCATAATTTTCTCCTTTCAGGGGAAAAAGCGCCGCTCTCTCCCTAAGGTCTATAGGGTAGCGGGACGAGAAAACAAAACAGCGGGCAGCATAGTCTACATAGGTGTAGCCCTTGACTATTTAAGGACTTAAAACCACCCACAGACCTGGGAGATAGAAGGGCAGTGCTCCCTTGGCCGATGCGCTTACATTAGATCTAGGGATGGGGGTAAGTACTCCCTTGTCCTTATACTTTCTTCCTTTTCCTTCTTTCCTCCTCTCCTTTTTTCGTTCTTTAACTATTTCTTGATCCCGCTAAACGGTCCATCCCTGTTTTATATTGTATAACGTCAGCGGCCTCGGGCCTGTTCGAGTAAAAACCGCCTTCAGAGGACTCAGTCCATTGTAACGTCTTAAAATACCGAAAGGTAATAGAAGGCTTTTGTATATATAGAAGTATTGGCAGGTATTTATTTGTGAATTGTATATATATTGTAAATAAAATCTTAGAGGATGTGAAAAAAATTAAATAAAAAAGTTCACTTCTCGCTGCTGCCGTACGACAATTGAAACCGTTATACTAAATAATCCTTTTCAATAAGATTACATGCTAATCCTTTACTGACAAGAACAACAGTAAACTTCTATCCGTCCGTTTGTTAATCAGTGTCAATTATGTTTCACGGCTGTGCTGATCCGGCTGTGATGAAATTTGATATGGATAACCTCAAGCCTGGGGAAGGACATAGGCTACTTTTTATCAACACACCACACAGGCGAAGTTTATATAAAACTGTAACCTGATTGACTAACCTCCCAGCGGTCAACGCACAGCAACAGGCAGGGAAGGGAGGGAAAAAAAGTCAACGCAGAGCAGAAACAATTGAACTAAATATCTTGAAATTTGAGATAGGTTCTTTGTACAGATTAAATGAGCGCTAAGAGAGGAATTTGAACCCCCCTTAATATATTAGGGGTTCAAAGATTGTAAGGAATCCGCCAGTTTTGAAATTATACATCTGAAATTTCGGATGTACGAGTAACTTGTACTTAAAAAACTAAACTATTTATTTAAAATGATCATCTACCAATCTTTATGTGGCAGAGCAAATTCCACGTGAGCGAAGCCATTAGCAAATGCTAGTGAACAAATATAAATCTGAAGAATTGATACTTTTTTTCAAACAAAAATGTAACTGCACGAGTACGACCCACGAAAAGTCATGTGTTCAGTTTGTAGTGGATATTGTACTGTTTCTTGGACAACGGTTGTGCAGGAAGGTGATATGTCAGAGATTACGCTCAACCACCAGGCTTTCACCGAGTATCGGGTAACCGCTTTGTAGTTTGGGTGAGCCCCCAGATCCCGAAGGGCTTTAGCCCGATAACCATGGCACAGCAACTCAGCGCTCTACCTGTGAGCTACTCCACTCCCTATTTTCTTTAAAGATTGGGTGGAGTAACATTTCCCTTGAGAGAGAGAAATCAATACATGGAGACCGTAAGGATATTCAGAAGAGCCGTAAGATTTCTTTTGAAAGAGGACGGTGCCCTGGAAGGATTACATTGGCCCTTATAATACTGAGCCCGTCACACTCGAGCGAGCTATCGTTCGCTTCCCGGCCTCACATATTCCCTTCCTCAAAAGCAGGTAACCTCAATCTTTGTAAACTATCAAGAATAGAAATGATTTTCCTTCTTGAAAGTGAAAAATTCTTCTGTTGTAAATCGCGTGGATAATTACTAGGAATGAAATTTTGCCCATTTTGCTGGAAGGAACCTTCCAGTTGTTGTATTAGGAGAAGAGAAAAGCTGAATCGTTAATAAAGATTATGGAGGTACGGATAGAACACATAAATATAATACTTGATAACTTGAGGCTAGCAGTCTGTAATGTTCTGACTTCGTATGAAAGAAGACTGAATTGAGAAGTCATAGAGCTTAATGATATAATGGTGGGAAAATGTGACTAACTTTAGCGGCTAAAAAAAAAAAGTTTTATTTTTCCTCATTTTCCTCAGGAAAAATGAAACAGAAAAAGGAAGACGATTAGCTAACAGTAAATTATAGGTTAGTATAAATCCTTGATCTACTTAACTAGTCTTGGAAGATGGAATAACTATCTTAAATTATTAAAATTATCCATATTTCAGGTCATATATGATCCGAAGGTGAGGGACCTTCTCAACAGATTAGTGGGCATGTAATATTTTATTTTACAATTGTAAAGCGGGACGGACCTTAACAAAGACATTACTCTTCTTAATCTCCAGAAGTATTTCTCCCAGGAAAATGCAGAATTAATTTTATCCAAACCCGTAATATTAAACTTCTTCGCAGCTTCAACACATTTAATAACTCAAAGATAGTTTAAAATAATAAGGATATTAGAAAAAACAACCAAGTCAGTCTTATACCTCTCAGTCAACATTCCATTGCACACAGTGAGCGAATATGCGAACTATCTCCGAGCAAAAAAACTAGAAGAGAAGTTTACTGTTCGCTCCTGGGCAGCAGTCCCAGCTATTTTTACGATGGAATGTGCTTCATACTTAAATATTAACCAATCGTAGTACCCACTTTAAAATTTCCTCTATTTTATACAAATGATCTCATTTTACATATAAGGTAGGAATATACAAATGGGAACTAAAAAAATGAGTTTTTTAGTTTATAGTGATTGTTATGAACACACGTATATAGTATGTAAAACGGGAGTTGACCAGCCGCTAGTTGATAGCCGCTGGAAATAACCCCTACGTTATATTAAATATGTCTACTAAAATTTATTGGCTTTACGATAAATGTCTTCATTCATCATATTCATGGATAACCTTCTATTAATTTATTATTTATTAATACTTTCTCATAAATTATTAAATCCAAGGATGAAGCTTCATAACTATCTTCTAACTTCTATTCGATCAAAACAAACCCAAGTTATGAAAAGGGTTTTCCAATGACTGTTACAGTGGGGTCGGGAAATTGCATTCCTTATAACAACATAACACCCAATTCAATCTCCTCTGAAACCTTTAGAAAGATATTCTCTGACTGAAAGTTTGTACATTTTTTTATCATTTCGTGTAAAACTTTATTATATGGTAAATTACTTTAGTGAAAAGGTGTGTTAAAATTTAAAAATCTCTTGGATCTTGGCTATCGGAGATCCAAGAGATTTTTCTAAAGGTTTAAGAGGAGATTGAATTGGGTGTTATGTTATTATAAGGAATGCAGTTTCCCGACCCCACTGTAACAGTCATTGGAAAACCCTTTTCATGACTTGGGTTTGTTTTGATTCATGCTCACTCGTATTATTTATATGTTGAATATTAAAATTTCTTAAGTGTATATTATTGAAAATGACGGAGCCATCACACAGAATCTATTCTAATATCTTATAAAAATCTGTTCTTTTTGGTTATGATACGCCAATTATTTGAGGTCAAAGAAGGTTCAAAAGAACAAAGAACTCTATCTTTATAGGTTACGCATTTCTGGATCCGAAGGTTCACAATTACATCATCTTCATATATGAAGAGCCGGCAGACACACAATGTAGTTCACTAATGCGGTAGTGTATTTGCAGTTATTGAAGGCGCGGGTTGAATGAATGTATATATAATATTTTTTTATGATAATTATAAATATTTGTAATTTTTATTTAAAATAACTATAAAAATGTGAAGTTATTAATACATACATACTAAAACATGTAATTATTATTATATAATACATCTCATAAGATAGACGGTTTAAAATACTGGAATATTCAACTTTTACATACAACTCGATATTTTATTTAATAATAAGTGAAATAAATATATTTGTAGAAATTCATGGCAACTCAGTGCTCTACCACTGAGCCACTCCACTCCCTTCTATTTATTAACACTTTCTTATTAATATCCAAGAAACAAGCTTCAAAAGTATTTGATGTACATACTGCTGGATCTAATATCCAGATAATATGATTAGAGAAGTGTTTAACTGACTACATAGTTTAGTTCATATATATATATATATATATATATATATATCTTATATACTTTCAGGAACAAAGCAAAAAAAAAATGGAAAATTAGAACGAAATGACTCGCACGAGAACTTGTTTAACACGGACTGTATTGCCATCTTGATCCTCTATATAGTGTTTGCATATTAACAGCTGTTACAATGGCCAGCTTGATCTTAGTGACTATGCTAGAATGTTGCAAAAATAATGTAAAGATTAGTTTCTGTAGGTACTTATATAATTTATTACCATTATCGACAGTAACTTAAAAAAAAACTTTCAATCTGATTACATCATTGTGTTTATATATAATTGAAAATTTAGTGAATCCTATGATTTATGTATTAACAGAACACGGATGAAGGATAAATACGTACGAACTGATCAATAAAAAAATAGATAAAATATTGTTTATGGGATAGAAGATAAATAAAAATGATATATGGGTGAAAGAGGACTCTACATCGTTAGTGATACGGCTCCAGAGTCGACAATTAGTATAGCCATTAATCTATCTTACATCCAGCATCATATTCGCCCAAGGGTCATTCCCAATCAGTATATATCTATCCTCATGTATTTCCTGCTGATTAATAGTTATTTACTTAAAGGGTCAATGTGCGTCCAACACAGATTTTTTTTACTTAAAAATAATAAAAATATTGAAATAATAAACAAATAATTTTAATAAACTATAATAATAAATATAGGATACAATAATTAATAATGACCTAGTTAATTATAAAAATTGAAAAATTATTAATAAAATAAAAATATAAAAGTGAACAACCGTGATTTCATTTTATATAATTATAATCAATATAATTATAAATAATCGGAATTAAATTAAGATCTACTCGTAAAATAAAAAAAACTGTACAGTTAAAACCACTGAATGTTCATTACATGGTAGGTAGTCGAGATTAGGCTCAACCATAAGATTTAACCGAATTATATAAGTTACTCTGCAGTTTTCTGCAGATTCAAGAGGGTCATTAAATATAAATTATTTTTATTTACTTCTTAAACCTAATTCATTTTTTTTTAGAACAACTTCCAAGATAAAAATTATTTACTATATCATAGGTACATTCCATAACATTTTGAGAGTAGTAAAAAGTACTTTACATTTATAATATGGATACTATTTTGTATCATCTTTACAAATGAAGTGGCAGCTGACTAGCTATGTAATTAAATAATGCGGATAATGTATCTGTAGCTATTGAAGGGGCAAGTCAAATGAACATTGTATTTATAATTTATTTAAATTATAAAAATATGTAATTATTATTACATATAAATTAATAACATGCAATTATCATTATATTACATTATATATAAATAAAAAGAGAGACTTTCATCTATTAGAAAACATTGTAAAACGTATCGTTTTCATTTTATCCTCTATCTAATTGTTTAAAATTTAAATGTATCAAATTTTATTTATTTATATTTCCTATTTTATAACTACCATATATAAGAATTAAATTATTGATAAACATTTTATAGCGTATAGAAACACGTATCAACATTTTTTAATAAATTGGTTTTAGTAAATTAGTTTTCTTTATGTATCTGTGAATAAAAAAAATGGGGAGTGCAGCGTCCGTTTATATCTGAAGCTTCAGTTTATCTCTTAATGTGAATTTTTAATTATTTTAAAATCTTGTATGCATTCGGTACTTCACAACACAAAAAAAAATTTTCAACACCCCATATTTGATCTCCCACTTTTATGTAACAATGCATCTTGAGAAAAGATAAAGAATTTTGAGTTTAGTGTTTCATAAAGATATACTGTTTCTTAACCAATAACCAATGACCGTACAAGAAGGTTATGTGAAGCGATAAAGTTCCACCCCCACTTAACCTAATGAAGGTCCAAGGTATTCAATTTATAGGGACAGGGGCCTAATCCAATTATAGGATCTTCCCTATACAGGTTCATTCAAATCCTATTAAATTGATCGGGTCATGGTAAATACACCCCTCAAATAGTAATTTTAGGTAAATATTTATTAGTAATAAAGCTCTCTATAATAAAATTACATGGCTATATATACTTTTATTTACATAAAGTTTTAGATCAATAAAGATATATACAGAAAAAAACTGTACCACAACAGCCCATGAAGGGTGTTTCTTGGTTTCAGGACATAATAGTCACATTGATAGTTTTTAGGGCAACGGAGGGGACAAGTCAAGAAGATTTCTCCCAATTAAAACCACTTAAGGTGAGCTAAAAACGTTTTTTCGTCCGTGGCTTAACAGCTTAACATGTTATATAATTTATCAACAGCCAGATTCGAACCAGGAACCTTCATCAAAGCAAGCCTGCACTCTACACTCTGAGCTATCCCGGCACTCCATACGCACACATTAATAGTAAACACAAAAGATAATCATCCATCGATTTATTACTCGAACAGTATCGAAGCCTTTTCAAGCTTTATCACGATTATGAATTCAGATTAAGTTAATCAATTATGAATTCAGATTAAGTCAATTAAGCATTGACATAAACATAAAAAGAACTCATGGAAAATCTGACGCTAATGGAATAACTGGATTCCACAGAATCCCTCTCTAAATAATTCCTCCTCAATTTTAGAATGACAATTAGCTTTAATAAAATATTTTGTAAAGAAGATGAAAGGACATTCTGATACAGATAATTCTGATGGTGAAAATATTTTTTAAAAGATATAAATATATTGTGAAATTGATTAGTTAACATTTATTTATTACATTTAAAAAAAATTAATTTATACATCTATATCCTATATTTTGTGACCATATGGGACAACACAACATCTGTACATTTTTTTTATTCATAAGTTTTAAACTCAATGTGTTTAAATAAATTAGTTTTCTTTATATAATTATAAACTATCTATGTATAATTGAGATTAAAGATTGATGGTATTTTATAAATAAATAATAATAAAAAATATCAGAATTGGAATAATATAATATTAGATGTTAACAATTGCTCAGAAATAATGTCGTAGCATTAAAAGGTTAATTTATTGAAATAAAATTTTTCTATTTATTATTTTAATAAATTACTTTTTTATAAAAAGTATTTTTATTTATCTAGTTTTTTCATATAATACTGTATTTAAATATGCGGTTAACCGTATTCTACTATAAGTATACAACAATAATATGAAACGACTATTCACGACAGCTATGTAATATTGTTTATATTACACATTCAATATTATTGAATCAATATCGAATTTCATCTATATAATAGCCATCTGAGGAGTCATATAACAAACAGAAACAATTAAATTAATCCAAGTAGTATATTTGCCAATTTGAATTATATATTTTATTATTAGACAAGCTCGATTATTGGTTCAATATTATTGACAAGTATTATTATTTTTTATTATTTATTCATTGATATTTATAACTGTATTACAATAAAACAATAAGTAAATAGGCTAAGTGATACATAATGACATGCGATAATGACAAGTAGAGAAACTACCTACTGGTAGTACTCAAACCACAAGTTCAACTAAGAAGGTCACGTGGCCACCTTCTTTAAGTATTATTTAAATTTAAATATAAAAATTATTTAAATATATTTTTCTATTCCTCGAGTGAGTAATTGATTACAGTTTTGCACTTAAATATGTGCACTATTCATAGAATTAAAATTACAACATATTTAAGAATAATAAAAATCATTCAGTACATAGTAAAAACTAACTATTTTTTTTTTCAAATTACTATTTACGTTTTAATAGAACATTTTATCTAAGAACTAGACGAGAAAGAATAGACAGCCACTAAAAGACACGACTAAAGATAAAAATTAAAAATTCATGAAAAGAAAAATACCTCCCTCCTCATTAAAAACTTGTTATTTTTCGTCATGGTCAAATAATATTTGAAAATTCATTCCTAGACGAGAAAATCGTTCATTTTTCCAGTTTTCCTTTTATAGAAAAAATAGAGTGTTTTGAATTCTTACGACAAAAAATTATTAAGGAAACCTCAAGATCACAAGAAACAAAAGGTTACTAAAAGAAAGTACAGGCAAGTAGTAAATGTGCCTTAGAAGATTAACCATCGCTGAAAGAAGTTCATTCTACAAACGCTCTTTACAAAGCTTTATTTTGTTGACAATTGTAAGGCCTTACAATACCTTTTTTCCAAAGGCCTTCCTACGCAAAGACATTTATGGATGTCGTTTGACTTAAAGTTGATCATACTTCTATGTTTTCTAGCTACTCAATCATTGATTTTCTATATTTTTTTTTTTTTTTTGGTTTTGAAATATTACAAATAAAGTAATTTCTGTAAGCTTGTAGCGATTTTGTAAAAAAAAAAAATGCTTTAACTTAAATTTCAATCAAATCGGCAATTACATTACCAACAAAAAAATTTATATCGCTCCTTCAAAAGAATAATAACTCCTAATTTGTCATTTTTGAGTTAAGCTTTCAATAGCAATCGTATTGGTTGAAGGTTTTTCATTAAGGAACAACATAGCTAATATTCCATTTCCAACCTTTTTTTAATGGCCATATTTGTAATTGTATTTTGTTTAAACTTGAACTTTAACGAATAATAAGATAAGATAAAAAAAAATTAAAGCTTTTAAAAATTTTCAAATGGCTAATAAAAGAATATTTCATAAATATTTTCATCAATTGAGAGGTATGTTCCAACAATAAAAAATGGCTCAAATAAAAAAAATATTAATTTTATTTTTTAGCTTTATTTTTGTTAATAATATAAAAGAAGCGAATATTGTGCATTACCATACAGACTAGTTTTATTTTTTAAATATTTTTAAAACACTAGTGAATATGCTGAAGGCAACTCCTGTATTGGTTTTAATGTTTTCAGATTCGTAAAATTTATTTCAGCTCTTGGTGTATTTGCCAATGATATTGATAGTTTGTTTCAATTCATGTATTGGGGATTAAGAAAAGTTAATCCGATGAAAAATGTTGTAGAAATGACTTTTCAAATGTTCAACAATAAAAATGAATAAATATTAATTCTTCTTACTCAAACTGTTCCTTCAAACGGCAAAAAAGGAGGTAAGATGAATTTAAAAACAAAAACAGAAAAAACATATCACATTTCTGTATATTAAAAAAAATGAATCTACGATAATCCTCAAAAGGTTCATAATTACATCATCCATATGTATGAAGAGCCGGCAGACCCGCTATGTAGTTCACAGATTAAATAGTTTATCTGTCACAGTCGGATTCAAACCAAGGACCTTCAGCTCAGTAACTCAACACTACTCATAAAGAGAATTTCGCAAATATTCCGAAAAAATAAACTATTTAATAATTACCATCGAATGCTTTTTGGAGTAATAACAATATTGATAGTTATTATCCGTAGTTCAGTTAGCAAAAGGTCTTTGCCTGTTGTCTGCCTGTTTTCTTTTCGCCTTGGAGGGAGAGAAATTAAGTCGCGGAGGGGGGGTGGATCTTTGGTTAGCAAGGCAGTGGGCGCCCCTTACCACCCCTTCCGATAGATTGCTGAATATTAAGTTTATTCCTCACCCCAGGGGTTAGTTGGGGGATTCTCTTCCAGCGGGTAAACACGGAAGTGCCAAGAAATGGCAACTCACTATTCCAACAGCCAACGCGAATGCGAAAAATATCTTCAAACTCAGAGTTAAGGATAACAAATAAATCGAGAGCCAGAATACTACTGACTATTCAAATGTGGCTGTGGAAACAAAAATATTTAATTTAATAACAGTCAGGGAAGAAACGTATGGAAAAAGTCCGGAGACCCACCTAAGATTCACTCAGTCTCAATAAACTGGGTGTACTTAATGGAGGGGAAAATCTGGTGGCTGAGCGTGATCTCGAACAAATTACTTTCACATATAATCATCTCAGTTCAGTCTCTACCATGTACTGAAACCAAGACCCTTCATGGTTTGAAATGGTACAGATAAACAGATATAATATAACAAAAATATTATAACAAGTCAGGCTCTTAATCCTTTAAGTTTAGATATAGAAATATATTTTATAATCTTCGAAATATATATTATATTATCAATATTTATATTTAACAAAGTTAGCACTCATCTTTGAAGATAAAAATTGGTTAATTTATATCTGACTTCTTCTAACGCTAAATTAGATCACAAAATAACATAATTAAAAAAAAACGGATCACTACAATCCATTAAGGGTTTTGGATTTAGTAAATGGTAAATACTATAATGTTTCTAGAACAAGGATTGTATAGGGTATTGTTTTGTCTCAAATCAACTTTTTCAGATTACGCCCTGAGGAAGCAGTCACAAAGAACTTGAAGACAAAGTTGAAACTGGACGAAATACTAGATGACTATACTCTTGCGAAAATACAAAACCAGTATCATGTGATTGCCAAATTAACAAAAAAAACCAATAATGATCTACTATTTGTTATTTATATAGATATTTATATCTGTGTGTGTGTGTGTGTGTGTGTTGTGTAATAACAAGGTGACCAGTGTTGTAAATCATACAGTTGCAAACTGAAATGAAAGAGTCTAATAAAGTAGAGTTAGAGGCAATCAGGAACCATTGAGAACCTTCTTCTATTTACGGGTAGGCCCCTAATTTACCTGCGGGGAGTTGAGAACTCTCCTTCCCGCCATCGTTAATGGAAATCTACCCGCCCCGGAAACAATAAAAATACCATTATGCTAAAATAGAAAGAGCATCACAAAATGAGATTCAGTTTGCTATTACCCCGAAAAAAATAATTCAATCCCGCATAAAATTTAAAGATTTTATAATAACACGCATATTTTCATTACATTAACTAATACTTGACTAAACTTTAAATATTAGCAGTTAGTCAACCTAATAATAAAAAATAAAACTGCAATCCATGTATTGGATTTAGTAAATGGTAGATAAGGTACTGATTTTCCCACAATTAAAAGTGCCCTCTTATAAAGGCTATCTGTATATCCAGAAGGATCTGCATAGCTACAGGATCCACCAATGGCTTTAAGTAGATTAAATAATTTATCTGTCACTGCAGAATTTGAAAACGGAGCCTTAAGCATAGCAACAGAACACTCTACACACTCAGCTACCCCGTTCCCTCTCAAAGTGTAATACACTAAAGAAAAAGTCTTAGCATTTGTCATTTAATAATCCCTCACCATTTAAGCCTAATTAAATTACTAGAATTATAAAATTTGAAAAATTTTAAACTCAAAAAAATTGTTTGTTCATTTTGTTTCTAAATTCATAATAAATTGTTTCTAAAAAACTACTCAATTACTAATTTTATTTAATACCTATTGAGTAATACACAATAGCAAGTTTTTAAAAATATACGAAAAAACGAATCATCAGGACAGCAAAGACTTTTAATAAAACTATATGAAGCTATTATATTAGTACTAAAGGTCGGAGTATGATGCATCCTAAATACCATTATTTAAAAAGAACATCATAACGCTAGCTGTACCGGTTAAACAATTTTTTGCATATTTTATAATAACGAAAACAACAAGAACCAATGAATCCTTTAGTTCAATGCCGGTAACGCCAAATTTACTGTACTCGCAAAATCATCAAAACAAAAATTTACTAAATGACCCGTCAAAATCCTCCGATTTTTACTACATTCAACCCTGATGACGTTTTGCCGTAGGCTGAGCCCTGATTATTCTTTTAGAGTTTAGTTCATTATCAACTAGTCTGACTAATTTTCATGAAAATTACCATTTCGGTTGCCAGGATGCAATTAAATTTAATTTAATTTATACAAGTAAGTGAACTTTTATTAAGTAGACCAAAGATTTGCTTATGATCTGTTTGTAATTCACACCCAATTAATCTAAAAATGTAAATTTGAATTGTCCTTAATATGCTTTTATTTATTCTTTGGAAAAAATTAAAACATATGTGATCAATATTTAATATAAAATATAACCAAAAAAAAAAATTTACTATAAAAATATTAAAATTTACGTATTTCGGGAAGTAAAATGTAATGATGTGATGCCTAAGAAAAGGATTTTAAGAAATAGTAATCTCTTTATAATTTTACTGTACTCGCAAAATCATCAAAACAAAAATTTACTAAATGACCCGTCAAAATCCTCCGATCTTTGCTACATTCAACCCTGATGACGTTTAGCCGTAGGCTGAGCCCTGATTATTCTTTTAGAGTTTAGTTCATTATCAACTAGTCTGACTATCAATTTCTATGAAAATTACCATTTCTTAATATGCTTTTACTATTTTATATTATTTTTAAATTTACTATTTATTATATAATTTAAAATTTTATAATTTTTATTATAAATATAAAATTATTATAATTTTTATTATAATTATAAATTATAATTTAAAATTTACTATTAAAAAATTTACTATTTTATTACCTATTTATAACCGTCGGAGGAATCCTCGGCTAGTTTTCTCGACCATTTCTTCATACCTCTGCGGTAGGGGTCTAAATCATCTCATTATTACATAACTTTTAACATAATACTCACTAACGTTACTGATGGATTTGCTGACTTTACTCAACTGATCATAACTATTTTCCATGTTATTTCCTTATATACAGGGAGTTTCAGGGTTAAGCAGCCAAACTGAACATTTGAACTAAGGACCTAGAAACAATAAAATAATTTCCGCAAACGTTTTGTTTACGAGATATTCACGACTAAACATTTTCATTGTTATGAATTATTTAGGCATAGTATATTTCCTTGCTTTGAGGTTCTCAGTTCTAATTTTCAGTTTGAATAATTAACCCTAAAACACCTAGTATAGTAGCCTTCCGGTCAGATCTACATACTGCTTCTTTTTTATTTCATGTTTGTTATTCTAAAGAATCCTAGTCCCAGAATAAAGTTACTTTTCTATTTCATTATATATTTTCAAAGTTTTAGGCTGCCTACAACGATAAAAAATTAAATGATTTTTACGATAAATAATGGATAAGATTTGGGTCAAAAGGGCATTGAATCTCGGTAAGAGAGTACTTAAATTACTTAATTAAATTTCAATTATTCCGAGGCATCAGTGCTTGCCTCTTCTTGTCATCAATCCCTCTACAGTGCTGGAAGAAAAGAAGCTGAGTATAATTGATGAATAAATAAAAAAGCAAACATATTTAAATGAGGAGCTATCGAAAGAGGTGAAGACAAGAGCTAATGAGCTGAGCGAGATTAGGGAGGCAGTATTAGCTGAAATTAATTAACTCCTCT
Source organism: Arma custos (assembly GCA_037127475.1). Taxonomy (NCBI): domain Eukaryota; kingdom Metazoa; phylum Arthropoda; class Insecta; order Hemiptera; family Pentatomidae; genus Arma; species Arma custos. The sequence continues at coordinate 76,447,978 of CM073762.1, read as the reverse complement.
GGCACCTCCTCCCTTTCTTCTTAAATCCTGTTCCATTTAATCTTAGCATCTCCCTCCTTCGGGATAAAGACAACTTATAATAAAGGTAAATCCGCAAGGTGCCAGTTATTAAAATAAGTCTTTAAGGGAACATGGGCGGAATAAGAAAATATTAAAAACAAAGGATAACACCAAGAACTTATATTAGATACCACAAACAATTGAGCTTTATTAACAAAATCACGCCATATGAAATAATAAGTATTTAATTTTCCGACGGAGGAAAAATATATTTTATAAGTATCTATGCGGTATTATTAATAAAAATATATAATTTTGTTTATCATATGTATGTTTCTAAAAAGTTAATAAGTGCTATGACGACTGGGAAATGTCAGAGGGGTAGACCGAGACGTAGGTGGGAAGATAGCGTTAGAGTGACTTGGTGGATTTGGGTTTGGATAGCGGATCCCTGGATTGAAGTTTGTAAGCAGAGATCGATGATATCGGATTCGAGCATTCGGGTTCGGTGAGCCTTATTATTATTATCTATGTTTGTCTTATTTATAATTAGTAATAAGGGGAGAGGAGTGGCTTAGAGGTAGACCACCGAGTTTCCATACCTAAGATCCTTACTTCAAAACCCGCTGACATGACTTATTTAATCTGTAAGCCGCCGGAGATGAATCTTATGGGGTCTAGGACCTCCTGGGGCTCACCCAGCCTCTATAAAGTAGGTACCCTAAACAATGGGAGAAAACCTAGCGGTTGAGCGTGATCTTTGACAAATCATTTCCCCGCACAATCGTTGCCCAAGAAACATGACAGTCTCTACCACATTTATGAACACAAGATCCTTCATGGATTATAGAAGTACAATCTTTTTTTTTAGCAAGATAAATGTTTTGTTTTTTTCAAAACTATTGCCATCGTTTAATATCCTTTTTATCAGCTTCATACTTCTAAATAGGATGATTTTTTTTTTAAAGAATATCTTGATCCTCAATACTTAACCGCAACATACGTAAAAATATGTTTTCTCGATTTTGTAACACTCTAGGTATTCGTATAATAATAGCACTGATTTTGAAAGTGAGACAATTCCATTTTATATTATTGCTAGATGTTTACATTCAAAACTGACACATTTGAAATATTGTTGACCAAATAAATTTCTAATAACAAATATACACTGATATTGAAATAATATTGATCGTTTTAAATTGATTAAAAATATAAAATTATGTTAATTTTTAATTAAGATTCAGCTATAATATTTTTTTAGTATAACGTGGAATTGTCTCACAAAACCAACGGCTCATACTGAGGCGTTCAGGATCAAATGCGGATTACTCCTTAATTTCAATATTGAATTTTTCGCTAGTTTAGTCAAGCCTTTTTATGTTCGCCGAAACTTCAGGTTCAGAACTGGACCAAATCCATGAAAAATTAACACCGAAAAGTTTCATTTTAGACAAATTTGCTTGCCTAAACTTGAGAAAAAGAGAAAAAATCTAGTGTTGAAGTTTCGGAGTTATCGAATTCGATTTTTATCTTAAAAGGTTCATATTTCTAACTTTATTTTTACGATTAATTGATTATTCCATTTTGACCATTATACTACTTTAACATTTTTTTAGTAACTGAAATGTATTGGAATCATAAACATTAAGTCCTACAGTTTGATGGTTTTGTTTTTTAAACTAATCTTTGATTTAATCCCAAGTAAAATTAGAATTTAAGATAAAAATTGAATAAGGCAGTCAAAATAAATTGAAAGAAAAGAAATTAGAGAAAAGTATATTTACCAAAAAAAAAAGGGATTCGACTCAGAGAACTAAAATAAAATATAATTTAATTATTTCTAAGAGTAATTAACTTGTTGAAATGTTATCTAATATTCAAATGTTGCCAGCTTTTGAACGTGAAAAAAAGAAGAGAGAAAAAGAAATCACTTACTACAAAGAAAAAAAAATCTAGACTAAACTTTTTCTCAAACACTGCAAAGATATCTGACGTAAAGGCCCGTGAGACCTTTTCAGTTGAATTTGTGGTTTCAGAACGATCAGTGGATATTTTCTCAACTAGTTAATATCTCAAGCCATTGTCTATCATTTATTCTAGTTATGCGTTGTTTTATTATAATATAGTTGTAAATTTCAATAATTAAAATAATAACAAAAAAGATATGACACTGTCCAAAGTTGTATGAGAATCAGAGTTAAAGCCATAAAGTACGAGCATAAAATTCAATCCGAAGTTAGTAGCCTGGAAGAACTGGTAACATATAATATTAATAAACTGCCAAAATATAATAACAGTTGTTTATAAGGGATTTAGATATTCATGTCCACTATTTTGTAACCATGTCAGTATTCATTTCGCCTCGAATAAGGAATAATTAATATAATAAAAGAAATAATTAACAAACTAATTATCGCCTATTCAGGCATTATCAAGACACCAAAATCAAAAAGGGGGTTATGTGAATCGCATCTCGAAGAAAAAGGTGCAAAACATCCCAACGATCAACAGCCCAAACAGGCTCCAAACATGAGACAGCACCCCGCCACCAAGACGTTCAACATACAACTGAACGAAAGTAATACGCAACCAGCTGGGAAGGTTATAGAATCAGCTGATCCACAAAACATATCAAGTAATATTAGCCTATAAAAATTTATACATATTAGCAAAGTTAGCCAAATTTGTTACAGTTGACTTTATTCTTAACAAAATAAGAAGGATTGAGGATTTTACGATGGATTTAGGATTGTAAGGATGGAATACGAAAAGAATTTGATGGTTTAGTGGAACCCCAAAGCTCTATTCCGTAACTCCAGATGGGTCTAATGATTGCCATATATATGAGTCTTTTGTAATTAACTGATAGCTTAGAGCGTTTGCCTTGTAAAAATGGAAGTAGCCTTAAACGGCGTGCTTTGAATTTAAATAAATATGTTTTACGATTTAAACGGATTACATCATCTGTGAGTAATAATTGGGGGTTTCGTTATCATTAAAATTATAAATTAATTATATTTCAGAGGAAAATAACATAGGGCTTGACGTCAAGATCGCTACATATTTAACTGATTTTAATGTATTAAATGTAAAATCCTCAATTTTTACTAAGGATTTGGATTGTAAGGATTGGATACGAGAGGAATTCGCTGGATTAGTGGAGCGCCAAAGCTCTACTCCGTAAGTCCAAATAGGTCGTATGATGGTCATGTAGATGAGTCTTTTGTAGTTAATTGAGCTTAGAGCGTTTGTCTAGTAAGTTTTGAATTAGCCTGAAACGTCGAGCGGTTTCTGGTCTTTTCAGCCTTCTATGAGGATTCCAGGTTAATCGTTTGTCGAGATGCAACCTTAAGTATCTGTTCTACAGGCACCAGTGGGATATTATTAAAGAATACTAAAGGGCAGGAAGTCATTGGTTTACGACATATGTTATTGATGATTTGAATCAAAATTTGGATAGTCTCCCAAATTCCTGTTATTAAAAATTTAATGAATATAAGAGAAATAAGTAATGTTTTATTTTATTTTGATTAAACAATCATTAATGAAAAAATAAAACCTGTATGAGATGTTTCTTTCCTTTCTACGAAAAACACAAACTCAGAAGCTAAGAGTTTTAAGAGGAAACATGAGGAATCTCTAATTAGATTATTGAATTAATTGAATTATTAACTAAATAAAAGCACGTTTTATAGGAAATTATATTGAAAATTGATATGTTTACTTTGAAAGCTGGGAGATACCGTGTATGGCAGTAACTGAACTCGTGTAGAATTGTAATTGAGTTACTAAATTCGTTACTCATTTAATTATCTTTCGAAATGAACTTTCCATTCCACTTAGGAAACACGTTCATATAAAACCAATACTGCAATATTCTCTATAAAAGCCGAAAAGCTAATCGGAATTAAAGATTTTCATCGTTCTCCTTCAGTAATATAAAACATTATATTACACACTATCGTATATAAAATTGGCTCTGTATTATTTAATTACAACGAGGATTAATTCAGCGTGTTTCCTAAACACACGGTTATGTAATACTTACTTTATTCTTATGTAGAATAAATAGTATCTGTTCCGCATGTTGTCGCTTCGAATTTAGTTACAAGTTTTAACTGTTTATTCGTTTCATTTTTAATATTTTCCAGAAATACAAGTTATCTTAACCTCTGGTGAGATAAAGAGAATGTAATTATGGATTATGAGTTAATTTCGGAAATCTTTCCATCAAGAAATAAAAGTTTCAACTAACATTTCGAACTATGGATGATGTTTGTTTATTGGATCGTTCATTTCTAGATGAAATGATTACATAAGTATACAAATTACCAATAATTACATTCTCATTTTCATACTAAAGACGATGATAACTTATAATTTTGGAAAATATTAAAAGTGAAACGAATGAATAGTTAAAAAGTAATCTGATTCGACTCGAAGCGACAATAATTTTCCGAGTAAATAATATTTGATAGAAAAGTCCTGTGCCATATAACTTATTATTTATTTAATATATCAATGTCGAAAATATTTTACAACAAATATTAAAAAGTAATAGGAAACAGAATGGAGATTTAGTTTTAAATTTAACGAGAAAAAATTCTAGTTGATTAAAAATCTTATAATTAGTTGGTTATAATTTTTATTCTTCATTAGTTCTTTTATGGTGGGTCTTATTATTTTAATTCTTTTATTTTAAAATCAATATTTATTAAAAAAATCCTGTCAAATATTATCATTATTGGCGACATCTCCCCAGAAATGGAAGATGTTTGCAAGTAATTCGATCAATTTTTCTTTGGATTGCTCTTGTTCTTCCAACAGGCTTTCAGTCTTTCCGAAAAGGCTTGTTTACGCTGTTCCGACCACTTTGGTCTGTCCTGTTTTTGTTTTGGTTGCTCTGATACAACTTCCCATTTGTCAACTTTGTGTCTGAAGTAGTTTCTTTCTAAAATGTTGGCTCCTGTCAAATATTATGTGTGTGTGTTAATATTATTTTATTAATACTTTATCTTTTATAGAATATATTTCGTTTATAAATTCATGTTTGTTTTAATTAATGAAGTGCAGGCTGCGAAGGTAAAAAGTATATTTGAAGAAATGCTGTCTAATTCTAAATATCAACGGTTTTTAGCAATACTCGATTATTAATATTTATACTTCTTATGTTCAAAACTTCAAATTTTTTTTTAAAGTTTCCAATATCTCAAATAATGAGCGAAGAATGAGAGAGTAGTTTAGAAAGGCATCTAATCGTGAGATGAAATATTTACATCATGTACTTATATTTTAAGGAATATAATAAACTCATGGACCATTAATTATTTATAAATATATTTCAACATTAAAGTTTTTTTCCGTTAATGGTTTATTTTATTTTAATACTCGTTTCACACTGACGACACAAACTCAGTTTATTTTTTTACATCTATTCATTGTGAAAAGTGGTTTAATGTCGAAAATAATTTAAATTATACTAAAACAAAATTTTTCCTAACACTTAGTTTGAGAAACAGCAATAAACTGTACAAGAGGAGTTTATTAATGGTTTAGTTGAAGAAGTTACTCTATGAAAGCAGACATAAAACAGTTAATGTTTAACGCAGGGTTCCGTAAATGTGTTAATTTCATAGCTAACTTAATTAGTTGCAGCGTTTATTATGAAATTATTTATGATAAGAGGCATTGAGTAAGATTAAAAAATAAAAGAGAGTTTTTATCTCTTTAGTAGGAGAATCGACTTATCTAAGGATCGGTTCGATATTTTTAACTACTTTACGATTTGATTTTCTTTTTTAATATTTCATAAAATATTATGTTTATGTGTGTGTGTGTACTTCTGAGAAAGAACTTGTGAAAATCAGGGAAAGGTTCAAAGAAAAATTGGCAATGAAAAAAATCAAAGTGGAACTATTTTTTTACAAGTTTCACCCTAAATTCTGAAAGTTGAAGATTTTATGTAAATACCAGAGGATTCTTTAACACCCTGTGCAATAGTAATTCTTTATATATATATATATATATATTTTTTTTTTTTTTTTTTTTTTGTAAAAAGTAGACTTTAGGTCAAATTTCTTAATATTTAGAAGTGGGATCCCTTCAATACAAATCACTTCTTTGTTCCTTTATGCTGTTTTAAGCTTATCATAAGATCAGTCTATTTTATGAGAACTTACAATAAGTGCAATCCGAATTGATTTGATAAAACAGAAAATAATTGAACCTTTTGACTTTCCATTAGGTACTTACAATAGGCTTTGTTGAGGCTTTGTTTTAGAGGAATTAACATTTGCCAAAAATAAATTATTGATTTTTAATGCAGTTTTTTTACTACCGGTTTAGAATTTGTTATTCTATAATATTAATCCCTCATATATCGCATCCTATTGAGTTTTGTGTTGAGATATTGAAAAAGTTAAGGAATTAGATACGGATTCAAAAGGAAATTCAGGCAACATTGTTGTGGCCAATGAATTTAAAAATTGAGGATTTCAAATGCATGCTAGTGGATTCTTTAAAACCTTGTACATCGGTACTTCGTTTATTTAGGTATATTTTTTCTTCTTTTTTTTTAATAAAAGTAGACGTAGACTTAAATTAAAAAAAAATCTTAATTTTTAGAATTGATGTCTCTTCAATTAAAGTCACTTCAATGGTTTTTTTATGCTGTTTAAAGCTTTATGGGGAGCAAATCCGATCTCCACCTCCACGTGGTGCTCCCTGGATAACGCTAACGGAGACGGACCGAGAAATGGCGGTATAACCATTGTGGAGTGAAGGAAATGTTGCTCCAGGGGCTCCAGATGAGGCTTTCAGCCGTAGTGAAGGCAGCTCCTCTAGGGGTAGGAGACCCCGAAATCAAAACCCTGGTTCTCCAGGTTGGGGATTTCTGATAGGCCAGCACCCTATCAGAGTAAAAAAGAAACTTCGCTTTCAAAACCAAAAAGATAGCCTCGGATGTTAGATTGATCAATAGGAAACGACAACGGAACAGGAAAAGGACTCTGAAAATCGGAACATGGAATGTACAAGGATTAAGTACGAAAAAAGGAGAGACAAAGGAAGAACTACACAAACACAAAATAGATATTGTGGTCCTCTCGGAAACTAAGTTAAAAGGGAAGGGTGAAGAACGTTTTGGCGATTATGAACACTACTTTAGTGGAGTCGAAAAAAGTGAAAGAGCCAAAGCTGGTGTTTCAATTTGTATCAAGTCTTCACTAAAACGGCACATTAAAGACATCGAATATATAAATGAAAGAATAATAAAAGTAGAACTAAATCTGTTTGGTCATGAAACTGTATTATTAGGACTATATGGTCCGAACGACGGGGCAAACGTACAAGAAAAAGAGCTATTTTTCAATACATTGGAAGAAGTGGCAGAGAAAACCTCAAACCGAAAACTAATGATATGGATGGGAGATTTAAATGCTAGGGTACGAAGAAAAGTAGGAGATGATACAGTCGGTCGCTATGGGGAAGACGCAACCAATGAAAATGGCAATCTTTTGATAAATACTTGCAAATTACTAAATATGAGAATACTAAACGGTTACTATAAACATAAAGATATTCATAAATACACTTGGCATCAGTCAACCAGGCAGTTAAAATCAATTATAGATTATCTAATAATTAGAAACAACAAAGTCGTGAAAGTGGAAGATGTTAGAGCGATGAGAGGAATGGATGAATGTGGTTCCGGCCAGTTTGTCCTCCTCAAAGGTGAAGTCATGTTCTAATATTGTAACTCTAACAAGATAATAGATAATACTATGACTAACGTTATGCGAACTAGATACTCTTAACAAAGTTTCAAACATTTCTCGGTACAAGATTTATATCAACGACGGATTAAAGAAAAACTGACTGCTGAGAATAAAGAATATGAAAAGTTAAAAACAGATATCCATCAAGCTGCAACCGAAGCTTTGGGTGTGGTTGAAGGAAAAAGAAAAGTTAACAAATATTGGTGGAATGAGGAAATAGCAGAAGCAGTTGAAGAGAAAAAGGAATCCTACCACAGATGGCTGATGAACAATACTACAAATAATTTGGAAATCTACAAAAAGTGGAACAATATAGTAAAAAGGTTGAGACGAAAAGCCATAACCCAATACTGGGAAAAAATCTGCAATAAAATAGATAGATGTCTACACGGAGAAAAATCATCTGAAGCCTGGAAAACACTGAAAAACATAAAGAATCCTAAGAAAGAAAAGTTGAATACTGACATAATACCAATTGAAAATTGGTCAAAGTACTTTTCAAACCTATTATCAGAGAAGCGACCAGCATTTAAAACCATAAGCACGGCAGAAATTCTACATACGGAAAGTTTTTCCATAGACCCAGAAACTGTAGATGAAATCAACAAGTCTCTCCAAAAAATGAAAAACAATAAAGCACCTGGCCCTGGAGGTATTTATATTGAACTCATCAAGAATGCACCAACTGAAATGAAAAGACAATTGGGGGAACTGTTCACTGACTGTATTAATAAAGGAGAAGTCCCAGAAGAATGGAACATTGGATATATTACTCCAATTTTCAAGAAAGGCGCAAAGAAATGCCTCGACAATTATAGAGGTATTACTGTTACAAGCAGTTTGAGTCGGCTATTTGGGCGTATTTTGAAAGAAAGGGTGGAACAAGAATACCAAAGCTACCTGCCCGAAGAACAAGCAGGATTCAGAATTAATAGATCATGCATTGATCACATTTTTACATTGACCCAACTGTTAGAGAAGAAACTTTCAAGGGGCAGCGAAATTCACCTCGTCTTTGTAGACCTAAAAAAGGCATATGACTCTGTCCCCTTAAACAAACTATGGGATGCGCTCGAGAAAACTGTGATTAGTAAATATCTTATCAAAGCCATCAAAGGGTTATTCAGAAATCCAACAGGCCTAATTAAAATCGGTCAAAAATTGGGTGAAAGATTTCCAATAAATAAGGGTCTAAAACAGGGCTGCTCTCTTTCACCTCTACTTTTCAATATTTATATTGAAGAAGTTCTTAAAGAATGGAAAAAGAAATGCTCCAAAATGGGCATCAGGACCGGAGATCAATTTCTTTACACTCTTCAGTTTGCAGACGAACAAATACTTATAGCTGAAGACGAATATGATTCACAGTACATGCTTCGGAAGCTCATTGAGATATACGATCAATGGGGCTTGGAGGTCAGCGAGGACAAGACAGAATACATGGTGTTCAATTCCAATACAAATTTTCTAGAATTAGAGAATTGGACATTGAAGAGCTGCCCGAAATTTAAATACTTGGGTACATGGATATCTACAGAAGGTACGTGCGAAGAAGATATTTTACAAAAAGTACAAAAAGGAAAGAAACTGATTGGTTGTTTGAATTCCGTACTGTGGAGTAACGAAGTGACAATGAAGACCAAGAAGCGGATATATAAATCCATTATAGAAGGCACTGTCTTATACGGTTCAGAAACATGGACAATAAAAAAGAATGAAGAAAGAAAACTGCTAGCCTTAGAAATGGACTTCTGGAGAAGAAGTAGCAGGATCTCAAAGCTTGACCACGTCCCGAACGCTGAAATAAGAAGGACAGTTAACCAAGAAAAGACAATGCTTTACTCCATAGAAACCAAACAGCTCAGTTGGTATGGGCATGTCATGAGGATGCGAGCTGACCGATGGCCCAAACGCATGCTTGAGTTCACTCCAGAGGAGAGAAGAAAGAGAGGACGACCAAAGAAGCAATGGATGGAGGCGGTGTATGCAGGGATGGCTGCACGAGGGCTTAGAGAAGGCCAATGGCAGGACAAGAACGAATGGAATACTATTCTTTTTGGAAACGACATATGAACACAATGTTTGTCAATAAAGTCGTTATTATATATATAAAGCTTACCAAAATATCAGTCTATTTTTTCAGAATTTATAAAAAGTATAAATATCATTAATTTGGTAAAACAGAATAATAAATCACTTTGACTTTCTGTTAAATATTTATGATAAGAGGCTTTGTTTTAGAGGAATAAATATATGTCACAGACGAAAAAAATATATTGAAATTTGTTTATATAAAAGGGTCGGAGGAATCGATTAATCTGCAGACTGAGTCAATATATTCACCGATATCGTTTTTCTATTTGTTTTTTTCTAATAATCCCTCATAAAATATATATCATTCTAATGCCTTTAAAGCATAAATATTGAGAAAATTAGGGAATCGTATGCAGGTTCAAGAGAAACAGTTTAGTTTCACCTACAAATTATAAAAAAGGATAATTTCAAGTGGGTGTCATTGGAATATTTGGTAATTATTTCGCGAGTTTCGCTTCAAGTTAAGTCCCAACAAGTTTTTAATTTTCATTCGTTTCCCATTTAATATTTTACAAAAATACAAGTTATCATGAGCTTTAGTATGGACAAGATAATGTAATTATGTGAAATGTGTATACTTCGAAAATCATTTCATCCAGAAATGAACTTACATCATCTATACTTCGAAACGTAGAAACTTATATTTCTTGATGAAATGATTATCGAAATCTAGTTTGTTAGTTTTTTTATTGCACAAAGCAAACTGTTTCTTCAATTTCGAATAAAACGGAAGTGCAGTCTATTTGTCTTTATGCAGAAATCACTTCAATGGTTCCTTTATGCTGTTTTAAACTTATCAAATGATCAGTCTATTTTATGAGAACTTATAAAAAGCAGAATCCTAATTGATTTGGTAATACAGAGAAGAACAAAACACTCTGTCTTTTCAAGAATCTAAACCGCGAAGAAGGTCAAATAAGGCATGTCGTGGAAGTATCGGCATGGCAACAGACAACAACCACACCTTTTTTTAGGGCAACCCTAAGCCGCATCAATCAAACTTAAGTTAGGCCACTAATGAAAAATACGATTATGGTATATTAACAGATTTGTATCTATATTGCGATGCAGATAAATATTAGTATGTTATTAAATTTATGAATGCAATAAATAATAGTTTAAAAAACTAAAAAAACACAATAATAGGAATCATTACTAAAAAGTTGAAAATAGTTTCCAATAAGTTTAAAATAAGAATAAATTTATGAACCAAAAAATTTATTGTATTTTTAAAAAAACCTTGCGTTCTGTTTATAACGACTTCAGTTTTATGTCAGTCCAAAAAATATTCACGATTAAATCGAGCAACTCCAGGTTTTTACTGTGAAATGAATGTTTTTATTCGCTATTCTATTTTTATTTAAAACTTATTGAAAATTTTTAAAGATTTTTAATTTCATAAATAAATTTTGGAATAATTAATTTAAAGGGAAAAAAAGTTATTAATTCAGATTTCGATACAAAGATGTAATAGCTTACCTATTAAAAAAGAAAAGAAATTATCCTGTAAACTTATACAAATACAACCCGGTTCAATACATAGTAGAGACTACTGTTTCATGGACAACGGTTCTGCAAGGAGGTGGCTTGTCCTGGGTCATGCTTGACCGCCAGATTTTCCGCCCTTATATTGGTTACCCTATTTTTATACTATTTTATAGAGGTAATAAAATAAGAAATAAGAAAGAAATAATAGTATATAAAAATGTAAAAACACGTTTTAATATGAAAACTAAAAAGTAGAAAATAATTTTCACTAAGTTAAAAATAAGAATAGAGTGAGGTACTTTTTTAGATATTTTCATTATGATTATACTTTTGCCAATATCAGTCAATAAAATATTTACAACAATTAACATCAAACGCCCCACGTTTTTACGATAAAATGAATTTTTTGTTCACTCAGTTATTATTTTAAACTTTTTGAAAATTATTTTCTACTTTTTAATTTTGTTTCCTAATAAAGCGTGTTTTATTTTTTATAGTACTATTCATTTTCTACTTTTTAGTTGGGCTGGCTATAAACAAGAGTACTTTAATTGTTTTTTTTACTAATAATCATTTTCAATTTTTTGGTTCGGAAATTTCTAAGAAATAATATACTAGATTTTTAAACTAAAAATTTTTTTTTTGCAAAATACACGGAACTACCGGGTTGATGCTGCAAGTAGTCATATCCTTCTCTCAAAAGATAAAGCCATGTGTGCCTTAGTGCGCGCGTTAGTATTTGGCACATAACTTAAACGTATCTTCGGATATGAAAATCGCTAGTCTTGCAGGATAATGATAGAAACTAATTAAATCATAGTATCATCATCAATCCTTGAGAAAATTCAATTTAATTCGTGGTTTTGAAGTTGCCAAAATTCGACTAAAAAGATTCCGTTGCTAATATAAGCGTGTTAAAAATAACAGTTGTCTTACAACCAAAAAATGTTCTTAGATTTAGTACTCACTAAGGTGGTTTTATAAATCAAACTTTAATCGTAATTGTAACAATAAAACTTAAAATGTAGTTTAATACAATAAAATTTAGTATTTAAATGACAAAAAAAATAATAAGGTTTAGCGAACCCGACTACGGACCACTACCCAAATCCTTCAGATCATTCTTAACGCAATCTTCCCACCTACGGCTCGGTCTACCCCTCAGACGCTTCCCAGTCGGCACAGCTCTTATTAACATCTTAGCAATTTGTTCGTTAATAAGCCCAGCCACTTTACAGGCTCATCTTAATCTTCGCGAGGCTATCAATTGAATAATATTGACTTCGTGTAAGGTTCGCAATTCCGCGTCGTGTTACGTATATCTCCTATGTTCTCCAGTGGTCTCATCCTTTTTTGGACCCAACAACTTACTTTCGAACATTTTAAGACGTCGTTCATCCTTCAGCGTTAGTAGCCAAGTTTCACATCCGTATTAAAGAAATGGAAGGATGATGGTTTTGTAAACTCTGATTTTTAGATTTCGGGACAAAAGACACGAGCTTATTAATGTCTAAGCCGAACCATAACAAGCATTTCCTGTCTTTAATATTCATCGGAAAGGTTCCAATTTAATATAATCACATTAATTTATTATTTCTTTAATTATTTAGTTTGTTGTATTATACATACCTTAATCCTGACGAAACGGGTAACATGGCTACAAAACCGTGAACATAAATTTCGAAATCGTTTATAAGCTACTGTTATGGCATTCTGGCTGTTTATTAATATAATACATGACCTCGTTTTATCGTATCTTCTGCGTTAGTAGCCAAGTTTTACATCCATAAAGAAGAGTTCGAAGGATGATGGTTTTGACAAAAAATACAGTTAATTATTTATTATTTAGAATTGTAGGAACTGTTATTACTATTGTTGGTTGCTATAACTATATTCGTCAATTTCAACACAAACAAGGAAATCATGGGGGTGGTCTAAATACCGTAAATGTGTGTATAAAACAAGAAGCCTCGTGTCGGTCATACGTCCCAGAGGAAATCCTGGATACACCAAGGGAACTCTTTCACTGGAAGAGGAAGCAGAAAAAAATTTCTATTTTAAGGCTTACGGTGGTTGAAGTAGAATGGCCGTATTCCCTCTCCAATCTCCGGATTCATTCCATAATTAATTTCAAATAATCATTTTCTATATTTAAAAAATAACTAAATGAGCTAATTGAGTCTATGAAGCAGATGAATTGATGTTTTTATCCAGAAAACCGAATTTATATGCCTATCAAGATAAAATCAATCTAGTAGGTTAGGCCGGGATTTCGGGTTCGTTCGACACAATCATTAATATTCTACACGGCTCCGCTCCCGCAAGAATACTAAATAATCGTTAACGTTAAACAGTATATAAAAAAAAATCCGATTGAAATTTTCTTTTGTTATTAATAAAATAATAGAGTATGAAAAAAAAAATATTTCATTCGATGTTGGTTTGTTATCTAAATTTGTATTTTAATGTTAAGGTCATTTATTCTTTTTTATTGCGCAAAAGTTTTTAGTGATTCAAAATATGTGGTATATAACAGCCTAGTACTCCTAAGATCAAGGGTTCGTAGCCCGGCAGGTGGCCCTAGGAATTTATATAGGGGGTAAAAATTAGTTTTGTCGTCTTTCGGTGGGGACGTAAAACGGTGGTCCAGAACCAGCGTGGCACTCGTTACAGACATAATAACAATCATACCTGGATAGGAAAAATTTGGGACTATCGCTGTAGTAGCATAAAGTGACGTTAAATAAATAAACAAGCATCGTTTATTGCAATCAATTTAATAGACGATTCGTTAAGCATTTTGAATATTTTTAAGGTGAAAAAAATACAAATAACAAAACGAACCAAACTTCTAGCATGTTGATTGCAATAAATGACTTAATCTTATTTAGAGCTCAAATAGTCCTAAAACATTCAATTTTTATTTTTAAAAAAGTCTGAATTTGGATCAAATTAAAATATAAAAGTCATTATAATTGCAGAATGAAACAACTTTATCTTTTTTTTTACTTTATCTTTGTTTGGTTTCGAATAAGTTATCATTTTTCATAAGTCATATTGAAGAAGTATTTTTCCTAAATAACTTTGAACTATGTAGACTTGTATAATATATGTTTTTAATAAATCGCTTAATAAAAAATACAATTCGTAATCTGATGAAGACAAAACTTATGTAGGATTATTTTAGAAATCCTGTTAATATAGTTTCCACAGATTTCTCATGAGCCAATAAACACCATTTAGCAGTAATAGAATACCTTTACGGTTAATCCAAACTAAGTAATATTGTTATAATTCCCCACGTTTTTCTATCCAACTGTTAGTAATAAAGTTCAGCTTTCTTAAAAAATCCATATTAGCAAGTAGATCTTGATAATATCTATAAAAAAAAACCTGTACCACTACAAACCATGAAGAGTCTTGGCTTCAGTACATGGTAGCTACTGTTACTTTTCCAAAGACAGCGGTTGAGCAGGGAGGTAATTTGTGAGACCACGCTCAACCGCTAGGTTATTTCCCTAATTCAGAGAACCCAACCTAGTGAGCCCAGTAGGATTGATCCATAGCAATTAACAGATTAAATAATTTACCTGTCCTAACCGGATTTGAGCCCGGATCTGTCAGCATAGCAATTCAGTGATATAAGCAATGAGCTACTCCACTGCCTTGAAAATATCTAAGAGTCAGCCGGTGCACCCAACGGCTTCTCTCTCCAAATCGCCCTGAAGATGACCTACACTGTAGGTCGAAACGTCGGCACATAATATAAGTCTAGCACTTATTCAGTGTTTTTTTTACTGCACCCCCCAACTATCTCCTGTCTACATTGAAAATATCTACATTAGATAATTAGGGCAGGGATCTTTTACGAGTACCTGACAACTTACTGACTTAGGACCCTCATTTTCCGCCCCTTTCGAAGGACGACATGACCAACGATTTTGTACTTCCTTTGAAAAACCCTAAGACCACCTGGAGGGGTGCGAACTAAGCTATCTTGAGCATAGCTTATTATGCTAACCAATAGACCACTCATATACAGTAGGAACTTTCATTATTCTTATTCGAGTACATGTGTTGATACTAAGCTTAATTATTTGAACAACGTATTTAAAAACAAGTTTAGTTCACACTATTGCATTAGTTATTTGTTGATAGATGATATGTTTAAAATAAGCATTTACATTCCTTTTGAAGAATTTGATACCATAGTCATTTTTTTTCATCAAAAATATATGCAGATTGTGAAGATGGAATCAAAGTTTACCCTATTTCCTGCTCCTTTAATATACATGAGCTCTTTAATATGAAGCTAAACAAACAGTGTTCAAAATAAAAATCTATGATGCTTGGAATGCCGAGCACGTGTAGGGAGTGCGGCCTCCTGCCTCGAACGGTATATTCCAAATAGAAATTGTTTCTATCACTGCGGCTAAAATATTTCCTCTTACGGCGGAATTGAAAATAAATTTGAGAAGAAAGGTCAGATAATATTTCATATTTTAATAGGTTTGAAAATGTATCTCTAATTCTCGAGAGAAGAGGGAAGATCAAATGAAAAGCTAAGAAGTACTATCAGTAGATATATGTCTTATCATTAGGAGTTTATGATTATCTGTTCCCCAGGTTGTCGCTTGAGTTACAACAAGTTTTAACTGCTTATTCGTTTCATTTTTAATATTTTCCAAAAATAGAAGTTTTCGTGAGCTTTTTGGAAAATATTAAAAGAGAAAAGAATGAAAAGTTAAAACTTGTAGTGACTCAACTCGAAGTGACAACCTGTGGAATAATTACCAGGTTATGCATTAGGGGAAGGTTATAATAAATAACGAGCATCTAGGAAACATATAGTCAAACTGTCATAATAAAATCTCATTAGCAATTCTTATGTGTACAGTTAGCACTAAATTAATAATATAATGTTTTTTCGTTTCATTAAAGATGAATAGTATAAAAAATTATAGCTAGAGCAAAAAAATAAAATAAATTCGTCAAGAAAATCAATCAAATAATAATATATTCCAGCAGTTTAATTATTTTAAAAATATTATTACGGAATTATTTTTTAAAATGAAGATTATCTACACTCCGAATAGCAGGTTGTTAACATCCGACATAAATTTGCCAATAATACAAATTATTAGCACTTTAAGTATCCCACAATTTTTCAAAGGTTTGCTCTAAAAAATATTTATAACTTTTGGTTATAAAACTTTGTCTAATAAAATTATATTTCACCTCTTCAGTTCATTAAATATATTTGTTATACTTTGATATGTTAATAATGATTGGTATAAATAATAATAAACACAGCATATATAAATTTACAAGCAATTTTAAGTAATAAAAGATATTTTTAAAAAAGAAGATATTAAAAAAAATAATTATTAACTTTTTCGATATGAATAAGTCCGTTCTTTGACTTCGTTATTGAAAATATTTACGATCAAAATAGATTTAGGCCAAACGTACAACAAATTTAATTTTTAGCAGGCAATGATTTTTTTTTTTGTTAAATAGCTCATATAAACAAAAAATCAAACAGTATATCTCCGTAATTAATATTCCATTAAAATGCAAAAGTGAAATTATTTCTATAATATTAATTAATTTCACTTACACATTTTTTAACATATAACTCAATTTAGAAGGGCTATAGATCCATGAATTATATCGTTCATGGTGCAAACATATGCTACGATATTCTTATGTTTAAAATAATGCAATGGAAAATAAATAGGACATAAAAAAAAATGTACAGAGATTCATTCCTTCCTATTATTATTCGGATGCATTGATTAAGACTTCATAACACAAAATTAATACCAGTAAAATGAGTTGTTGTTTTTTTAACAAGACAAATTTAAACAAACGTTCAGTGATTTCCTTTCCTTTATATGAAAAAGTGGATCTTTTTAAGCATTTCATTCCAATTTAAAACGAATACAAAGAGAGTACCCCCTTTGTGATGAAGCAATTCCAAAGGATTAATGAATGCGGTTGGGAGCAATGTACTTCAGATTTCATGATTGAAATACTAGCTCGTATTTCACTTTTGTGCTTCACAGACTTGGGCCATTTTACTCTGAGGTTTATTTTTTTATAGAATGAAAAAAATTAATAATAAATAATTATCGAATAAAATATATTGATTACCAGGACAGTGTTAAAATATAAATGTAATATCTAATTAGATATCCTAAAATACATGAGCCGTCAAATTTCTGAAAGTTATTGGGTTCAGTATAAGGATATATAAATATATATAGAATGAAATATATAAAAAAGTCAAAGAGCAAAGCCGCATTTAAAATACTGCAAAAAAAAACCCAGTAAACGTTTTGCCTATTCAGTGCAGCACATCTCATATCAATAGTCCAAATAAAATCATGGCATAGAGACAGCAACCTTGCTCCAATGCGTTCCACAAATAATTCATAATATATTACCTAAGAAAACGAATCCTGTGCAAGGAAGTGATTTGGTTAAGATCACGCTCAACCGTTTCCGCTCCTCAGTCAAGGTTTCCAGTCCCAATAGATTCACACTTGTCATCAGAATAAGTTATACACCTGTCGCAGCCGGACTCAAATCCTAAATATTGATTTATGCCACTCCATTCACAATAAACAATCTTTTAAACAACATCATGCATTTTACTGTAAAATCTTTTTGTTGTGGATAGTTTATTTTTTCCTTAGAGTCTAAAAGACAATAACTTTTTATAAAATGCTACAATATTACACTGAATAAGTTTAACATATTCATCTACATTTACTATTTCATTTAAAAATGTGGTATTCTTTGAGTAATTCCAGACTTATTAAAGAATTTTTAATTTAATTCAAGAAATTATTGCGGAAAATAAACTAAACTATACTATTTAGTTGGTTATTTTAAAGTAATTTAGCACCTAATACAAAATCATATTTCAATAAAATTCTAGAGATTAACGCATTCATACATACAAACTTCATCTTTGAATAATAATACAGAACAAAACAAAACTTGAATATTCCATATTTATTATAAAATTTCAGTTACATAGTATTGTCAGATGTTTCCTGTTTAGAGTAAATATAAAATCTGTCCAAACGGAATCAAATTTGCATGAAATCAAAGTTGTCTTTGGAGTTCAGCCTTACCGCTGTGATTCTTACAATGTTACAATGTTTGTTCATTACCTATTCATATTCATAACATGGTCCATTAGAAACAGTGAAAATCAAAATAATTTTTTAAAGGATATCACCATTATTACTTATTAATAACAATAGTATTGTTCATATTTTATTGAAAATATATGTTTGAAAACTTGAGCTTAGAACAAAAAGATAAAATACGCACAGAATAAAACAGAAAATACGCAGAATAATTTCTTCACACCCCCCAGATAGCTCTATAAGAAAATAAAGCATGTTATGTTCACTATTCACTACAATATTCATTAATGCTATCAATCCACTTTGAAATATGCAACTACCTATCTTTGGCAGAATTTTGTAGCATACAACAGAAGCTGTAAATGAACCAAAATCAACACCCAGCCAATAGAATGCATCAAAATGATTGATGTTCTAGTACCTTTCACCGCCATCTTTGTGGAAGGTGAATGGTTACTGAAAGGATATCCTATATGTATGATTAACCAAAGCATTTAATGTTCTATCAAAATATTTTATCTCAAAAATATTTGTCCATAAAGTTAATAATTTCACACTTATATATTTTTATTGTAAGATTTTTCCAAACTATGAATATACCAGAATTTATTTAACAATTTATTTATCAAACAAAAATTAAATATTGTGATGACGTTAACGTAATAATTAAATATATAATTATATTATATAACGAAATATAATTGCGCTGATTATCCATTCCAAAGTAATAATAATTTTGTAACTTAGGATTTACCAATAGGGATGAGCCGTTCCACGATTTTTGTAATCCGTTCTTTTTCCTGTGAGGTACAGTTATTTTTTTTTGTCCCGTTCCTACCGTTCCAAACTACCCTAATTCAATCGTTCTCTTATCTAGTTCCTATAACCGTTTCATAATTAACGTTCCGGTGACCGATACTTAATACCAAAGTGATACCACTCTTTCTCGTTCCCTGCAAATACCTGTAACTAGTTCATTAACTGGAACTTTCGTAACTCGGTGAAATAAGCTATTCACTTACACTCTTTTAAAAATATTAAAATAAAATTTTACAGACAATAAATCATTTAACACTAAAATAGAGCCAATGAATATAATTTTCTTTGACCCTTAAAAATTTGTCTCTAAAGGCTTTAAACAAATATTGGAGAAGTGACTATTCATAACATGATTACTCCAATTTAGCCTGATTTTTATAAATGAATCTAATTTTGAATTGAATAAATAAGAAATTTCTTATTTTTTAAAAAAATATTCTTCTTAAAATTTATTTTAAAAACAGAATTACTATGCATAATATAATTTCATATAATATACTTCTTATACTAGCTTTTATGTTGTTCAACTGTAATTAAACTCTCCTCAATCTATAAATATTATATGCCTGGTACTCAAGAAAATGTAAAACTAATAAAATCAATTTTTATTAGGCATAATTTTAATGTAAACTATAGAATATACTCGTCAGCTTACTGCTTACTGCACCATGTCGAAAAATCTTGCTTCTTCCTCATTCTTCTCTACCCGCCATGTTTTACACTTAACACATTTTTTATTGGTAAAATGTTTACTATTATTATTAAATATCCGAAAGTTAACAACAGAAAATAAATAACACTAATTCATCGAACAATAACACTAAATTAATATGTTGTTATAGCACATTTTCACTATTTAGAACAAAATGCACTGTAAAACACAGATCCGAACCGAATGGGTCTAAAAATAAAACGATACTGTGGCGGACGGTTAGGCGGTTTGCTAGCAATTAGATTAAAGAGAATGTTGCTTCCTGATTGGTCCAGGGATCTCTGACCGCCAAGTCTAAGACATGATTCTGCAAACTATCTATAGTATGATATACATACGTTTAATTCTAACTTTTTCTTTTATTATTTACCTAATCACCTATTTTTTCATCATTTAAATTATTATTTCTAATTAATAAATGTAAAAAGAAATTATTTTAAAGATAAAAGTGAAAAAAGTTTTGTTTAGCAAATCAAGCTACATTTGAGACAATTAGTCTGATCTGTGGTGAATTGAAATTGATGTATTATAATATTATCCTAAGTTTTTTCTACTAATAAGTGAATTGCAAATTAAATAGTGTAATGTGTTTAAAAGCGATTAAGTAGTTTTAAGTGTTAATCAAATGTTTAAAACGGTAACTACGGTTATTGGCAAGGTTTATATAATTTCAGAAATTTCACTGTGGGCATCACCTTAAAATAGAAAGTAAAATAACAGAATTTTAACTATATACATATACATATATATATATACATATACATGTATATAATGTATATATATATATATATATATATATATATATATATATATATATATGTGTGTGTAATTACTTCTTATATGTCTAATCTATACTTAAGAAATACTGAACCGAGTAAAACTATACCATTCCTTAAAAATGTTAACGAGATCATTTCTTATAAAAAGAAATTATAAGGATGAATAACTTAATTTGTTAAGTTGTTTTTATTTTTGTTAACATAAAAATATTGAAATGATATATTAAAAGTTGTATCGACTTTCATTGTATCATATATTGCAAGTTGGTATTTGATTTTGGTATTTGTCTTTTATTGAAACTGTATTGAATTTTAGGTTTTCTTGCGAATCATAGATACTTCACAAGCATATCAAAATGTTTCCATGGAGTCTTTGAGGGAAAAATCGGTATGTAGAAGCTACTAATCATTAATACATTTTAAATAATTAATAGCTCCAACGTTATAAATAATAATAAACACAGCATATATAAATTTACAAGCAATTTTAAGTAATAAAAGATATTTTTAAAAAAGAAGATATTAAAAAAAATAATTATTAACTTTTTCGATATGAATAAGTCCGTTCTTTGACTTCGTTATTGAAAATATTTACGATCAAAATAGATTTAGGCCAAACGTACAACAAATTTAATTTTTAGCAGGCAATGATTTTTTTTTTTGTTAAATAGCTCATATAAACAAAAAATCAAACAGTATATCTCCGTAATTAATATTCCATTAAAATGCAAAAGTGAAATTATTTCTATAATATTAATTAATTTCACTTACACATTTTTTAACATATAACTCAATTTAGAAGGGCTATAGATCCATGAATTATATCGTTCATGGTGCAAACATATGCTACGATATTCTTATGTTTAAAATAATGCAATGGAAAATAAATAGGACATAAAAAAAAATGTACAGAGATTCATTCCTTCCTATTATTATTCGGATGCATTGATTAAGACTTCATAACACAAAATTAATACCAGTAAAATGAGTTGTTGTTTTTTTAACAAGACAAATTTAAACAAACGTTCAGTGATTTCCTTTCCTTTATATGAAAAAGTGGATCTTTTTAAGCATTTCATTCCAATTTAAAACGAATACAAAGAGAGTACCCCCTTTGTGATGAAGCAATTCCAAAGGATTAATGAATGCGGTTGGGAGCAATGTACTTCAGATTTCATGATTGAAATACTAGCTCGTATTTCACTTTTGTGCTTCACAGACTTGGGCCATTTTACTCTGAGGTTTATTTTTTTATAGAATGAAAAAAATTAATAATAAATAATTATCGAATAAAATATATTGATTACCAGGACAGTGTTAAAATATAAATGTAATATCTAATTAGATATCCTAAAATACATGAGCCGTCAAATTTCTGAAAGTTATTGGGTTCAGTATAAGGATATATAAATATATATAGAATGAAATATATAAAAAAGTCAAAGAGCAAAGCCGCATTTAAAATACTGCAAAAAAAAACCCAGTAAACGTTTTGCCTATTCAGTGCAGCACATCTCATATCAATAGTCCAAATAAAATCATGGCATAGAGACAGCAACCTTGCTCCAATGCGTTCCACAAATAATTCATAATATATTACCTAAGAAAACGAATCCTGTGCAAGGAAGTGATTTGGTTAAGATCACGCTCAACCGTTTCCGCTCCTCAGTCAAGGTTTCCAGTCCCAATAGATTCACACTTGTCATCAGAATAAGTTATACACCTGTCGCAGCCGGACTCAAATCCTAAATATTGATTTATGCCACTCCATTCACAATAAACAATCTTTTAAACAACATCATGCATTTTACTGTAAAATCTTTTTGTTGTGGATAGTTTATTTTTTCCTTAGAGTCTAAAAGACAATAACTTTTTATAAAATGCTACAATATTACACTGAATAAGTTTAACATATTCATCTACATTTACTATTTCATTTAAAAATGTGGTATTCTTTGAGTAATTCCAGACTTATTAAAGAATTTTTAATTTAATTCAAGAAATTATTGCGGAAAATAAACTAAACTATACTATTTAGTTGGTTATTTTAAAGTAATTTAGCACCTAATACAAAATCATATTTCAATAAAATTCTAGAGATTAACGCATTCATACATACAAACTTCATCTTTGAATAATAATACAGAACAAAACAAAACTTGAATATTCCATATTTATTATAAAATTTCAGTTACATAGTATTGTCAGATGTTTCCTGTTTAGAGTAAATATAAAATCTGTCCAAACGGAATCAAATTTGCATGAAATCAAAGTTGTCTTTGGAGTTCAGCCTTACCGCTGTGATTCTTACAATGTTACAATGTTTGTTCATTACCTATTCATATTCATAACATGGTCCATTAGAAACAGTGAAAATCAAAATAATTTTTTAAAGGATATCACCATTATTACTTATTAATAACAATAGTATTGTTCATATTTTATTGAAAATATATGTTTGAAAACTTGAGCTTAGAACAAAAAGATAAAATACGCACAGAATAAAACAGAAAATACGCAGAATAATTTCTTCACACCCCCCAGATAGCTCTATAAGAAAATAAAGCATGTTATGTTCACTATTCACTACAATATTCATTAATGCTATCAATCCACTTTGAAATATGCAACTACCTATCTTTGGCAGAATTTTGTAGCATACAACAGAAGCTGTAAATGAACCAAAATCAACACCCAGCCAATAGAATGCATCAAAATGATTGATGTTCTAGTACCTTTCACCGCCATCTTTGTGGAAGGTGAATGGTTACTGAAAGGATATCCTATATGTATGATTAACCAAAGCATTTAATGTTCTATCAAAATATTTTATCTCAAAAATATTTGTCCATAAAGTTAATAATTTCACACTTATATATTTTTATTGTAAGATTTTTCCAAACTATGAATATACCAGAATTTATTTAACAATTTATTTATCAAACAAAAATTAAATATTGTGATGACGTTAACGTAATAATTAAATATATAATTATATTATATAACGAAATATAATTGCGCTGATTATCCATTCCAAAGTAATAATAATTTTGTAACTTAGGATTTACCAATAGGGATGAGCTGTTCCACGATTTTTGTAATCCGTTCTTTTTCCTGTGAGGTACAGTTATTTTTTTTTGTCCCGTTCCTACCGTTCCAAACTACCCTAATTCAATCGTTCTCTTATCTAGTTCCTATAACCGTTTCATAATTAACGTTCCGGTGACCGATACTTAATACCAAAGTGATACCACTCTTTCTCGTTCCCTGCAAATATCTGTAACTAGTTCATTAACTGGAACTTTCGTAACTCGGTGAAATAAGCTATTCACTTACACTCTTTTAAAAATATTAAAATAAAATTTTACAGACAATAAATCATTTAACACTAAAATAGAGCCAATGAATATAATTTTCTTTGACCCTTAAAAATTTGTCTCTAAAGGCTTTAAACAAATATTGGAGAAGTGACTATTCATAACATGATTACTCCAATTTAGCCTGATTTTTATAAATGAATCTAATTTTGAATTGAATAAATAAGAAATTTCTTATTTTTTAAAAAAATATTCTTCTTAAAATTTATTTTAAAAACAGAATTACTATGCATAATATAATTTCATATAATATACTTCTTATACTAGCTTTTATGTTGTTCAACTGTAATTAAACTCTCCTCAATCTATAAATATTATATGCCTGGTACTCAAGAAAATGTAAAACTAATAAAATCAATTTTTATTAGGCATAATTTTAATGTAAACTATAGAATATACTCGTCAGCTTACTGCTTACTGCACCATGTCGAAAAATCTTGCTTCTTCCTCATTCTTCTCTACCCGCCATGTTTTACACTTAACACATTTTTTATTGGTAAAATGTTTACTATTATTATTAAATATCCGAAAGTTAACAACAGAAAATAAATAACACTAATTCATCGAACAATAACACTAAATTAATATGTTGTTATAGCACATTTTCACTATTTAGAACAAAATGCACTGTAAAACACAGATCCGAACCGAATGGGTCTAAAAATAAAACGATACTGTGGCGGACGGTTAGGCGGTTTGCTAGCAATTAGATTAAAGAGAATGTTGCTTCCTGATTGGTCCAGGGATCTCTGACCGCCAAGTCTAAGACATGATTCTGCAAACTATCTATAGTATGATATACATACGTTTAATTCTAACTTTTTCTTTTATTATTTACCTAATCACCTATTTTTTCATCATTTAAATTATTATTTCTAATTAATAAATGTAAAAAGAAATTATTTTAAAGATAAAAGTGAAAAAAGTTTTGTTTAGCAAATCAAGCTACATTTGAGACAATTAGTCTGATCTGTGGTGAATTGAAATTGATGTATTATAATATTATCCTAAGTTTTTTCTACTAATAAGTGAATTGCAAATTAAATAGTGTAATGTGTTTAAAAGCGATTAAGTAGTTTTAAGTGTTAATCAAATGTTTAAAACGGTAACTACGGTTATTGGCAAGGTTTATATAATTTCAGAAATTTCACTGTGGGCATCACCTTAAAATAGAAAGTAAAATAACAGAATTTTAACTATATACATATACATATATATATATACATATACATGTATATAATGTATATATATATATATATATATATATATATATATATATATATATGTGTGTGTAATTACTTCTTATATGTCTAATCTATACTTAAGAAATACTGAACCGAGTAAAACTATACCATTCCTTAAAAATGTTAACGAGATCATTTCTTATAAAAAGAAATTATAAGGATGAATAACTTAATTTGTTAAGTTGTTTTTATTTTTGTTAACATAAAAATATTGAAATGATATATTAAAAGTTGTATCGACTTTCATTGTATCATATATTGCAAGTTGGTATTTGATTTTGGTATTTGTCTTTTATTGAAACTGTATTGAATTTTAGGTTTTCTTGCGAATCATAGATACTTCACAAGCATATCAAAATGTTTCCATGGAGTCTTTGAGGGAAAAATCGGTATGTAGAAGCTACTAATCATTAATACATTTTAAATAATTAATAGCTCCAACGTTATTTCATTGTATTTAAATTTATAAATGTTTGATTTCTTTTAATATTGATAAATATTGTTAATATATTTTCTGAAGTATTTGTGCATCTACCCTCTATATTATTTTGTTAAGTGATTTCAGTTATCTATTAAATGTATATAAGCTTATCTTAAACACCTTCATTTAGAGGAGATAATAGACAAGTAAGTATGTATGTACATATGTATTTATTAATTCTCGGAGTTTGGAGTAATGCATTTCTTTTAATATTCTGATATATGCGTAAGCGTTACATATTTCTAAATAGATATACTTCTATGGATTAACTATGAATTACTTTCATTAGAAATTTCATAACATTGGATCTCACTAATGACAAACTGAAAATGCTGCAGCGCATGTAATGATTCTATAATTCAATATAAATTTTCACAAGTAAAACATTTCTTATATAAATTCTGTTAATTATCATTAGACCTACAGTATTTAATATCTATAAACCGTCATTGGTGTAAAATGAATATCATATCTTTACTAAAGTATTTTAAAAGAATATTAATTAAGGTACTAAATTAAATTATTAAAAATTTTTAAAAAATATCTCAGCCTATTGTCAAGTTCTTTATTTTTTTTAAATACAAATAAATATTGGCTAGTAATATATATACTTTAGTTGTAATTTAAATAGAAATGGTCAAGAATATAGTGCTGCCAATTACTGCCAAATATTTTGGGAGTGAAGCGTTTTCTCGAAACTTTGTTTCCTATTTTCGCCTATTTGCCATAAAATAATGTAATGTTTCTTTGAAAATATGATCAACAATTGTTGACAATATTCATTCATATATAACAATAGCCTTTGGTGAATGATTGGTATCAAATGTTTCCAACTCTGCAGTAAACAGTTTTATGGTAGTATATAGGTAGTTTTACATGAGATTATTTGCAGGATCAAATTCATAGTAGTAGGTACTTAGTTGGTTTTAAGTAAAATGAATGAGCTAAATGCATGTTTTAAAAACTTTAATATTCTTCCATGAAAAGATATTAGCATGAATATATTACATTTTTATTCATTTTTGTGTTTTTCATTAGTATCTTATCTTATAGTATGATATTTAAAATGTATATCTTAACACGAACCGTTATACAATCAGATTGTAGACCTACAAAAGAGGTGTGAAATTTATCATTTTGGATATTGCATTAATATAGTCATGAAAATTTATATTGAACGATAGTAGTTGACCTTGATAATATATGTGGAAGAAAGTAGAGGTCAATGAATTTCTCTTAGAATTAGAGAAAGCTTTATTAAGTATCCAACGTTTCAACCTACTTTGTAGGTCTTCTTCAGAATGGTGAATACAGGCAATTGAAAATAAAAATGATAAAAATTGCACAGCATGGTAAATATAAAGGTTAAAATGTATGAGTGCATATTATTAACAACGAAGTGACAGGAAGTTAGTAAAATACATAATAGAGAATAAAACAGTAAGTGTTGAAAAATAAATAATAAGGTAATACAGATAAAAAATGTCTATTTATTTTATTGCCTATGCCTATGTATTTTTATTACTTTATTTATTACATACTGGATTTTTTATTTCTTACTGTATTTTTTATCATTTTCCATTTTTCATTTTTATTTCACTTCTGATACCTGATACCCAGGTATTTTAACTTTAACATTTACCCATTTTAATATTCAATTTTTATTTTTTATCTTTATTACCTTATTCTTTATTTTTCAACACTTTCTGTTTTATTCTTATTTTATTCTTTATTATGTAATTTACTACCTTCCTGGCACTTTGTTGTTAATACTATGCACTCATACATTTTATCTTTATATTTACCATGCTGTGCAATTTTTATCATTTTTATTTTCAATTGCCTGTATTCACCATACTTTTGTTTCTTTATATTTACTATGTTTAAAATATTTTTATACCACTTTTTAATTCTCAATTGTCTGTATTTTGCATATAGCCCTGAAGAAGACCTACAAAGCAGGTCGAAACATTGGCTACTTAATAAACTTTTCTCCAATTCTAAGAGAAATTCGTTGACCTCTACCAGAACCACTTTCTTTCACATGAAAATTTATTTTTCTTATTTCAGTATAATATATTATATTATGAGTAATATTCGAATAACCAAGAAAAATTGGACTTAACTTTTAATTTTAGGATAAGTTATAGAGCTTATTGAATAATTAGGCATTGTTGTCAAGTATTGATACTACTAATAATTAATACTAAGTATTCTTTGAAAAGATCAGATATATGTTTCAACGCTTAGCTTACATCTGAATTTAAAGCTTAAGTACCTCTTCATTTCTGAATATTTTGTAAATTAACATTTTGTTATTCATTGAAAAGTCAATAAGTTGATTATGAAAGTCTGTCAAAGATGAAAAATTAATTAAGTTTTAATTATATTAAAATTATTCCGTTCTAGGCTTCTGTCTAGGACCAAGTTAAAATATTAAACCATTAACTCTTCTGGTACTATTGTTAATGGAGGGCATTTGTCTCCGTTCTGACGGTTATCTGCCAATCTTCTACATAAATTTACATTTGCACAAATTACTTTACATAAGGTCAACCTCTGCATAATCTTAGTATAGACTTACTTCTCACCTTTTCTCCTTTTGGAGCAATTGAATAATCTTCTTAGAAAGTTTTTTATTTAATAAAAAACAACCTGTACCGCTACAATACATGGAGACTCTTGGGTTCAGTACGTGGTAGAGACTGTACTGTTTCTTGGACAACAGTTTTTTGGAAAGGTGATTTGTACAAGATCATACCCAACTGCAAGATTATCTCCTTGATTTTGGATACCCACTTTATAGAGGCTGGGTGAGTCACAGGAGGTCCTGGATCTCATTTGGCCTACGGCTTCAAACTAATAAAATAAAAGCCTGATAGGGAGCGGGATTTGAACCCAGGGCCTTCGTCACGGCAACTCAGCTCTCTTAACACTGAACCACTCCTTTTTTTTAAATTTACACGATGTACATGTCCCATAACCTCCTTCTTCCATTTTTTATACATAATACTGTATTTCTTCTTGCGCTTCAGTTTCTTGCTCTTGGCCTTATGTTATGTCATCTCCTTTTAGATTGGGCCATCTATTCTTCTTTATCTTTATCTCACCTGTAATCCCTCTTGATGCTTGATTAAAATCCACCCTCCGCTACTATAATTTACAGGTAATGTTTTATATAACCTGTTTTACAAACTGAGTTTCATAAGTGACTATTAGAATTTGATTTTATTCTTAAATCTTGATTTTATAACTTTTTTGATTTTCCTTCAATCACAATTACACCAAGATACTTGAACTTACACAATATTATACCCTCTTTCTGTAAGATATCCATTCGTGGAGCCTTTCCTAGATTTGATCGAGTATTTTGTAATTTCCTGGCCGCCTCTTCACATTCCAAAAATGCCTCTAAGAGCTAACTTTGACTACTTTCTATAGTCAAAACCACCAGTATAGGTGAATGATTTGGTCATATTATGACGACTAAATCCTTTGCCTTTTTCTATGATTGCTCTCATACTATTTTCAAGCACCATAAAGTGTCTACACATTTCTCCATGGACTTGTACTTAATCCGTCATATTTTGTAGTATCATCATCCAGCCATGTTGGTTGAATGTTAATGCATCTCCATATAAACTTTGAGAAAGTTGTGATACCAATTTGAATATTGTTTGGACGAGTTGAATTTATTTTTTGGTTGGCCCTTTAACAAATCTTGGCCTTCCCAGAGTAGGTTTTTAATCTGTAAAATTAACGTGTTAGTTGTAAGTAGATTTTGAAATAAGACATTAGAAATCAATAAAAACATTTTTTTATTATCAAACTAATATACTTTATTGGGAAATCTAGCAATCTCGGATTTTCATATCATTTCCCGTTCATGTTTCTTATAATGTTAGACCTTTGAACCCTTGAATAGATTGTTGCTCATAAACTCTGTTGTTATTACAAGTTCTTTGCCACTTCAAGAAATACTTTGTTAATTAAAATACTAATATGGTATCCACTTTTTAAAATATAACTGGTAATGGCTATTAATTACCTTATTGTGTCTTCTTCACTGATAGTCAAATAAATTCTGCAAACTCTTCTGTACTAATTTATTGATATTAAAAGTTTTTAAGCAATTGGTACCTCATTTTAAAAACATTTCTCAATGACGAAGAATTGTTTAAAAATGTGTCTGTATCTGGTATATTAATAACAGATTAAAAAATTATTTAGTTTTATTTTTCAATTCTATTATAAAAGGAAGTATGACTTTTTCCACCAAGTTCTTAAAATCTTAAGGATAAAAATCTGTATCTTGGAACCGCATTGAATTTAAAATTGAATGAATAGACAGTTAAGTAAGCAAATAAATATAATGAAGCAGAAGTTTATAATTTTGTGTACTGACAACTGTAAGATATGGAATTTAAACAAGTTAAAAAATGTGTCGAAAGCTATATTTTTTTTTTCATTTCTTGGGTGCCACTATGTAGTAAGTAAATTATAAGCGGGGAGGGAATAGAATGAAGTCCTATTTGAATTCCCCTTAAGAAGAATGGAATGCCAAATTAATTATTCTTTTGTAAGGATAGAGATAGTTGGGGGTGTAGTCAAATGAAACACCGAATAAGTGAATACTTTATAGGTCATCTTCAGGGCAAATATAATTAATATAATAATCAATAAAATAGAGCCAAGAACTCAAAAAGAAACACTATTATTTATTATAATGCAATTTGGAAAAACCACAATGCAAAGCCTTATGTTTCAAATCAAGTAATACACCCACTTACTGGATTTGAAACATAAAGCTTTGCATTGTGGTTTTTCCCAATTGCATTATAATTAATATAATAATAATTATTATTTTATTTACAAAATGAAGATTGTAAAATAAAGCCAGCTTTAAAGACTTATTGATAACACACATTGCTTAATGGTTTCAATACTTAACAAATAATATCTTATATTACTTATTTGTGTTGATTTCTTCATTACATTTATTATTATTACTATTATTATTATTATCATCATTATCATTATTATTATTAGGCTTCATTACTATATTGAATCCAAATTTCTGGATGTTCAAATTTTTATCAATTTATTAATTTCATATTTTAAAAAAATACTCTTCATTCAATTGATATTTTAAAAAGAAAGAGTTTTTTTAGGATTCTCATTTCATCAGTAAATTTCATAATATTAACACACGTTATTGAATACTGTGTGTAGTTTGGTTTATAAACACATAATGTGTTTAGTTAAATATCTATATTGGATTGCTATAAAGCTGATTTCGCATACAGCAAAAGTTAGTATTGATGCAAACAAAAAGGCATAAATTACTTCAATCTGAAAGATTGACAATGAAATAGATATTATCAACATTCAATTAACAGAAATTATGCATATATTTTTTTAGAATGATGAAATCCAGTTCTTATAGCTAAGGAGTAATGAAGGTAATAAATAGTTTTGTGATAATTACTATAATTATCTTTATAATATTTACATTAATGTGTTTTAAATATGATTCCCAACCAAAACTCACTCGATCTCAATATACTTTTGCAGCCATGTTCCATCTTTTTTATGAGTATACTCTTGGAGTACATCATTGTTGATTAATTTGTACTATTCAGATTGGAGTTTTAGAGGCAAACAGAGAACTTTTATAAGCCTTTTGTAACTTTTTAGTAGGATACCAAAACCTAGTAGTAACCTCCTTTTTATTATTATAGTAAGTTAACTGAACTTTTTTGTAACTTCAATGCAAACATAATAGTTGGTAAAACTGTTTGATTTTATTAATTAAAGGAAATCTTATTTAATGATGACCTTATAAGAATATCACATAAGAAATATCCATAGAACATGATATGTTTTATAACCTTCGCAATAACTAAACTTATTTCTGAATTCACTGTGAATAGATGAGAATAAGGCAATACATTTCATCAGTACATAAAAGTTCTTTATTACTTAGTTTCATACATAAAATTAGCTTCATTATAAAACTTCTGAGCTATTGTTCAGAAAACCTTAGAAACAATTCCAATTACTGACTTTACCGATTTTACTTCCATTCTCAAGGGTCTAACTTTTACTGCAAAATTAATAAACTTAGGGTTGGCAGGAAATTAAATCCTTGTCTTCTTTGAGGAGGATATCATTACGTTTGTTAGAAAGAAACACGGGGGTTCATTAGAGGATCTGCAATGGCATTTATTTCTTCAATATAATAAATAATTAAATATAAGTAAAATGAAAATATAATATTAAATAGGATCCTGAGGAAACTGAGTCAGGTAATTGAAGTTCTTCAAAATTTAAATTGAAAGTAAATTAAAAATTCGAAATTATTTTGGTGATTGATCCCTAGATCCCTGATGCGAACAGATTGAGATATAGAAATAACTAAAACTGTGGATTTCGCCAGTGAGAATCCTATACGTGTTACATAACACAGATTATATAACAATGTTTGATTTACTGAAATGCTGTTTGTCCCGAATCTCCCTCTAGTTTATAACGAATCGACTCAAACCTAATCAATATAGGCTGGGAGGGTCGTTGTTTATCAACATTCTTCTAAAGAGGCCATGAATAATGATCCTATTATACGTTAGGACTTAAAATTTCCAAATCTATCTGTTAGTACAAATTCTAACGCCT
Source organism: Arma custos (assembly GCA_037127475.1). NCBI lineage: Eukaryota > Metazoa > Arthropoda > Insecta > Hemiptera > Pentatomidae > Arma > Arma custos. Next base: position 76,415,368 of record CM073762.1, on the reverse strand, counting down.
GTACAGTTTTTAGTTAGGATAAAATTAGAATTGAGAAGTCGTAATTTGGGCTGCTTTGGAATCAGTGAACCTGTACACTAAAACCCATGAATGGTTTCGGGTTCAGTACATGGTAGAGACTGTACTGTTTCTTGGACAACGGTTGGGCAGGAAGGTTTTTTTGTCCTAGATCATGCTCAACCACCAGAATTACCCACTTATTTTCCAGGAGGGTCCGAGATCCTATAGAATATCTCCGGTCGCTAACAGATTAAATAAAAATTTGCCAGGGAGCGGGGTTGGTACCAGGACCTTCGACATAGCAACTTAACACTCTAACACTGAGCCACTCCGCTTCCTTTGAGAGCAATGAGCGGGAAATAAGTAAGGCCTATTTACACGAACGCAACGTTACGAATTCTTGTTCAAAATTACTTAAACTTTCTTCTCTGTCCACCGGAGTGTACACATTTTCTATACACACACCTTCTGTACGTAGATACAGTAGATAGGTAGATATCTTACAATACACATTAAATAATTGTAATAAATGATGTTACAACAAATACATGTTTTCTTCGCTAGAACTTATATAATTGAAATTTTGTACTTTGTATGCTTGATCGTGACTTTAACCGTAAAACCCAGCCTAAAAACAACTAAACAGAAAAAGTTTATAACCGTTTAATTTTATGTTGTTTTCTTATTATTTACAATTTAAATAAAGATATGTATTTAAATTGATAAATTTCTACTAGGTTTATTTTTGGTAAACGGATAGTGGTAAATATAATAACTTGGTATAAGCTTAACTGCAACAAAGAAAAAATATTTCTTAAAAAGTGAGAGATTAATCAATACTACAATGGTTAATATTATTACTATTATAAATACATAATACGTAATGTATTATGTATTGTCTATTTATTAATTATTATGTATGTATTATGGTCTGGTTTTCTACTATCTTAACCAACACTAGCAGTGACACATAATGTATTATGTTTTTCTTTATGTGTTACGTATTTATTAAGTATTATGTATTTATTGTGGTCTGGTTTTCTACTACGTATCTTAAACGGCACTAGCAGTGGCCGTTTCTTGTTCACATTAAAGGGACCTTATTTTTTTGTTTAAAAAAATAATTTTAATTCCATGCCATATATAATTTGAAAAAAAAATAATCCGTGTTTATGGCATTTAATCTTCCATTCATTACGATTTTTAGAATAGCATCAAAGTTACAAATATCAAAGCTTTAGTTACACAGACTTCCAACCCAGTTACGGTAGAGGTTTTAACTCAATTTATGTAATGGAAATACCGTGTTCATTCATACTTCTACTCCACTATAGAATGATTTCAAAATGTTGGTCCGTAAAAGGTAAAAATAATAAGCCTCGGCACTTATCATTTTCGTTCAGATTAATAGATAAAAAATAATAAGAAAAATTAAAATAAATCAATTATTAACCCTTATAATAAACTGTGTAATAAATAATTTATTAAAAAAAATTTAAAAACAAAACAAAAGTGATAAGAAAGTTGAATTTAGATTAAAATAATTGTATCATTGTAAATTACGAAAGACATGTATTTAACACATTTAAGACATGCATTTAACTATGTACTATCTAATTTCTTATCCAATCTTAATTATGCCATATTTTTAAAACATAGAGAGTAAGATAAGATCTATGTGGCGAATTTGCAAAATTTATTATATATATTATGTTACAATAATATTATTAGGCTACGCTATGTCTTACAGTTCACTTTTCCCCCCACAATGCCAACACATATATAATATATAAATATTTTTATTTTGAAGAGAAAAGATTTGTCCAGGCCGGGATTCGAACCTAGGTCGCCCGCGTCTCTAGTCTGGTGAGTGCTCTAACCAACTGAGCTAACCTGGCTCGTAACACGGCCAGACAAATCCATTCTCTTCACCGATCCTATATCCCCGTGTTCTCACAATTTTTCGATGTATACAAGGGGAAGAACGTTCAAATTTCCTAATTAAAGTAATGTTCAATGAAGATTCTTCCCCTTGCATATATCGTAAAATTGTGAGAACCCGGACGGGGATATAGGATCAGTGAAGAGAATGGATTTGTCATTCCTTGTTACGAGCCAGGTTAGCTCAGTTGGTTAGAGCAACACGAGAGATGGGTGACCTGGGTTCGAATCCCAGCCTGGAAAGATCTTTTCTCTTCAAAATAAAAATATTTAAAAATTGTAACACTAAATAAAAAATTTTTTTTTTTTTTTTAATTTATTTATTGATATTTACAACTGTATTACAATTATACAACAAGTAAATAGAATGCGTGTTACATAATGACATGAGGATGACAAGTAGAGAAACTACCCACTGGTAGTACTCAAATCAAAGTTCAAATAAGAAGGTCACGTGGCCATCTTCTTTTCAGACGCCTCGGAGGATTATCGGGAATTGAAGAGGAAGCTAGGTTTGAAACTAGAGGGTTTGAGTGGGAATGAAGTTTGCTATGAAAGGATAGATACCGGGTTCGGGCCAAATCAGCAACAAAAGGGACATTAAGGTCGTTATGGATGACTTTATTCTTAACAAAATAAGGAGCATTGAGGATTTTACGAAGGATTTTGGATTGTAAATAAAAAAAATATAAAACAAATAAACCATATGTAATTTGTAAAAGCTGCAAAATTCGTTGATTGGAATTATTAAACTTTCTGCTTTAATTTATTTTAAACTAGACACTTAGTTCAGTGTGTAGAGTTACCTGAAGGTTCCGTTTTCAAATACGGTTGTAGAACCTACATACCCACCCAAACTCTATAAAGTGGGTGCCCTTCATTGGGGTAAACCGTGTGGCGATTGAACCTGATCTGGGACAAATCACTTCCCCGCACAACTCTTATCCTGGAAACACTATAGTCTCTACCATGTACTGCACCCAAGACCTGTTATAGGTTGTTGTGGTACAGGGTTTTTTTTACAATTTTAATTTTATATAATTTGATTACTGTAAACTGTAAATAAACAAATTACTGTAAATAAACAAAACCCAACAGATCGATTTTAGTTGAAGGCCAGGATCTTCCTTTAATTTTAATTATTGCTGCTTTAATTAGACCGTATCAATTGGCTTCCGCTTGCTATCGCTCGAGAGATACACGAACCCCAGGGGGTCATCAGTCGAGGTCGGGCTCCATCTGTAATTTAAATTATTACTGGTTTATGTTGAATATCCTCAGACCAGCGGGAATCGACTGAAACAATAACTTTAAATAATATTCAAGCAATCAGTAATGATTTCAATAAATAGGAATTATCATATAAGATTCTTTTAAGGTCCGCTTTTTTTATTTATTTAACGTCACTCTATACTGCTATGCCTAATCTGATGATGATATTGTGGGAGTCCTAAATTTCCTGAACAAGTACAGGAACGGCACTGCCATTTCTGTTTCCACCAAAGGACGGCGCAACTAAAGGCTTTTTATTCCCTTTAAAAAATCATCGAGCCGCCTGCTTGGCTTTAATAATTATTGGTGCTAATAATTATACAAATACGGAGTGTATAATGTTTCAGGTGGGGTTTAAAAATATTATCAAATATTAAGAAACTAATTATTAGAAGCAAAGTTTCGACGCACATAGGAGATCTTCATCAGTCTTTAATTGTCGTAACTTGTGTTTTTCCTGTGACAATTGTTACTATTAAGGCCTGATGAAGACTTGTAATGTGGCTTGAATCTTTGGCTTCTGATAAAGGGTTTTTATTAATTTGGAATTCATTCATTCTTCCATATAAATCTCAATTTATTTTTGTTGAACATTAAGTCGAAGAATATTTATATTTACAATTAATCTTTTATATGGACACCTGCTTCGAGGACGATTAATAATCCTGTTGCTTTAACGTAGGTATAATCAATTTTCGCACGTCGATTATACGTCGATATTTGCTACATCTCACCTGAAATCGAGTTAGGAAATAATTATTTGCTTTATAGTAACATTATGTTCAATAAAGGAGATCGATTGATTATAACTTGTTTATACAACATTTAAAAGAATGCCTTTGTCATCCAGGAAAAAAAGAGTTTATTGAGTTAAGTTGGGCGTAGGGATCTGATGGGAAGAGGAGGAAAAAAGGGATTTAAAAAGACGCAATAAAGAGGCTGGCTGGGACCTGGGCATGCCAAGCTAATTAAAAAAGTTGAGAGCCACCAGTCGCCTGGTTCAGCCTCCGATACCAGCTCCTGGTACAAGCTCTCGAAATCAGTTTCTCGCTCATTACACGCCTACTTTCAGTCTCCCGGTGGAAGAGGTGGGAAAACACCTCCCCAGTCCCCTATTTTCAGTTTAGAAATTAAGTTATTTAACTTTAAACCGGAAATGGGAACAGCAAACTAAGAAGCCCGGGAAGTTGGGGATATTGACCAAGCTCTCTTAGTTCACTTCATGATGTGGGCGGACGCCAAGGCTTCTCTTGAGTTTTTTGTTTAGTCATTTTTCATTAATGTTTGAAAATAATTGATATTTATATTTAATATATTTTCCTATTGCTACATCCTGTGGGGTCTACATTTGTTTATTCAGTTAGTGGCCTTGCATTTATGAGATCTAAGAGAGATCCTTGGACCTACCCAGTCTATATACAGTGCCCTCCCCCCCCATAGTTTTAGGAAAAACCTGGCGGTTGAGCGTAATTTCTGAAAAACCATCTCCCTGTAAAGCTCTATCATTGAATGAGTACTGCCTCTACTGCCCTCTCTCAAGTACTAAGCCCAACACACTTCATGGAATTGTAGTGATACATGTTTTCTTTCGTTTTTCTACATCGGTTTCTTTTGTTTTATCGTATGTGGATTGAAATAGAAACATCTTAAAAAATGTAAAGTTTAAAGCAGTTTAAAATACAGTTGAAACTGTAACATCTTAAAGTTACCTTATATTAAGTAAATTATTTTGTAATATGGGAAATATGTATCTGAAGAGTATGGAGCATGAATAAAAGCAATAAATCATACTTTTATCAGGCTTCCAAAAAGGGAGAAATATACTTCTGTAATTGTAGTAATATATACATTTAAAGACCGGTGTGAGCTCAGAAGTAGAGCGCCGAGCCGTTGTATCGAAGGTTCCGGCAAAATCCGGCTGTGGCAGTCAATTTAATTATTCTTTTAACAGTCGGGAACAGACAATATGGGATATGGAGACCATTTCAGGGGCGCAACCAGCATCTATAAAGAAGGTTGACCGAAAAAACTTAGCGAATGAGGACGTTCTCCGGCAAATCACTTCCTTGCACAACCGTTGTCCTAGAAACAGTACAGTCTCTACCACGTCCTGAATCCAAAACCCTTCATGGTTTATAGTGGAAAGAAAAGCACATTGCGACTTCTGAATTAACGAAATTCTGTACAGATGATAGATTTTTAAGTGGGGAATTACAGATGTTAACATCGTTTACACTAAACATGCTGAAGAAGTAACCGTAATTGGCTTCGTCTTGCCGATCATAAAACCTAGGCGCCTCTTCTCAATCAGCTTCTTTCTTAAACATTGACCTGAATGAAACAATGAATATCAATAACATAGTGGATTTTTCAGAAGTCGTTCCTAGCCCTATTTTGAAAAATAAAGGAGTTCTCATTGATGTATTGTTGATCCTCGTACTCAATGAATAAATAATTCGTATGGAATAATAGTAATGAGTAAATACATTTGCTATTATTATTTACCAGCTCATGTCGGTTGCAATTAACGGAGACTTCAATGCCTGGATGGCTGAGCGGAACATGCAATCGACCAGTCAGCAAGGGATATCACATTAGAAGTCTTGTTCCCTTTTATTTACTAACATTAACCTCATTAACTTGAATTTACTTTTAACTTACTAACATGAATAGAATGAGTCTAATTATTAATTTTAGACTGGATATTATAGAATGTGATATCCGTCAGCACCAATCTTACTAGCCGGCTATCTATACACCCACGGTGACCACCGGTGTATCCCGACCACTTGGAACATCAGAACATTAGAGAAATAGTCATCCGAAATAACGATGGAATGACGGGAGAGAAAGAGAGGTGACTGCAGAGGATGAAGCTCGACGTATTATAGTTCTGGTCAACAACTCACTATTGTTGGACTCCCAATCTACTACTTGAACAATATTATTTATTATTGCTAACTATAAACAGAACCACGCATTATAAAGTAGGTATAAACGAGTTGGACACAGCTATAGATTCCAACTATTATAGGAGAACTTTAAAATTTCTAGGCAAGAATTCTGGTGGAATACCCCAGAAAATTTTTAAGTATCCTACAAGGGATCAAAAGCCAGTGGAGTGTAATGAATAATTTTGCTCGATCGCCTATGTTTCAGGTGGCCAAGCTGAGAATCGCATCTATCCTGTTTCTGGAACTACTCCAAACAGGATTTACTCGTTTTACGCAAAGCTTTATGTAGTGGATTAATAAAAAAACTATAGAGTTTTGTATGTATATAAAAATTTTATGATTGTCATTATTATAGTTGTTTGGATAACTTTTACAAGTGTATTTAACCAAAAAAAGGTTTTTAAAAATGAAACATATATGTACACGAATTTGATGTTACTCTTCAACATCTCTTCATTGATTTCCAGCAAGCCTATGACCTCGTTAATAGGGTTAACCATCTGCAAGATTTACAAAGTTTTGGAGTCTCCAAGAAGTTAGTACGTCTGGTTCGTTTAACGATGACCAATTCTAAATGTCGGATCAAAACACAGGGTAGAGTAGGAAAGGAGTTTCCAGTCAATAATGGACTTAGACAAAGAGATCCTCTATCGGCAATTCTCTTCAATTGCCAATAGAGGATCTCATTATCTCATCTCATCATTTGTCACTGAAAACAATGAAATATATAAAGAGATTGAGGCCAGAATTGCATCAGGAAATCGTTGCTTTTTTTGCAATTCATAGAGTTGTAAATTACAATGATCTTCTTCGGAAAGCCAAGGTTATCATTTACAAAACTATTATTCGCCCAACAGTCACCTATGGCAGTGAGGCATGGGTACTGAAGAAGGAGATGGAGAGAAGACTATGTACCAAGGAAAGAAAAATGCTCAGAAAAATATATGGTCCAATCTACTCTGAGGGACAGTGGAAAATTAGCAAAAATGAAAATTTGAGAGCATTATATGATCAGCCGGATACAGTAAGCGCTATGAAAAAGGGCAGGATAATAAGGTGGCTCGGGTATGTGGAGCGCATGGAATGAAATCGTCTACCAAGGAAGCTGCTTTTTGAAAAGCCGGGTTGTACTCGAAGACGTGGACGTCCTAGAATGAGTTGGTTAGACGATGTTGAAGCGGGTCTGTGACAACTTGGAGTGAAAGATGGAGAGCGATTGAGGCTGATAGAACAGCCTGGCGTGCAATCTGTGATGAAGCTCCATGCCCTTCAAGGGCAGTAACGCCAACGAAAAAAAATGAAATGAAACATATTAAAGACTCTTCTTAATTTGTAATTTAGGCAAAACTGAGGTCTAGAAGAGACTAGAGGATTTAACTTTTGAAAACTGAGAAGAGAAAAAACTCTGCAATACTAAGTCCTTGTGTTAAGTACATAGTAGAGGCTTTACTGTTTCTAGGACAATGATTTTGCAGAGAGGCTATTTGTTCGAAACGCTCAACGGCCAGGTTTCCCCCTCTAGAGGGTACCCACTTTATAGATAAGGCGATCCCCGGGATGGAATCTTGATTCCACAGAATCGAACACCAGGTGCTGTCATACAAATGAATTATCTGCCGGATTTGAAATCTTCGCCACGGCAACTTTCTACCACTGAGCTCCCCAAACTAACCAATTAAAGAACTAATTTGGAATATTAAGGAAAAATAAATAAATAAACATAAAAAAAATAATAATAAATCTAAACTATAGAGACGGTCGGGATGAGAGAGTGACATAAACGGACAAACAGATGAGAATGGAGACCTGTTGAAGAAGCAACAAGTGCCCTAAAACTGCTGCTCCTCTGCCAAGTCGGCTACCCTCCGGCAATACTGTTGTTTGTTCTCACATCAGCATCTGTTGAGAATTAATTCCTGTAATCCATTTCACGGTTAATTAATTTTTTTATAACGTAACCTATGTTGTAACTTTTTAACACGCTTTTATTAACTTCGCCTTTTATAACGTAGGTATATAACCGAATGTTTGAATTCGATATTCGGTATAAGGTGCTTAGTTACTGTTGAATTTGAAAAAAGTTAGAAGTGATTTTTTTTCAATTTTATACTTTATTTTTATTCAACGTTTATTTCTAAATTAACACTTTTTTATTTTATTTTATTATTTTTTTAATCAAAGATTTACTGGTCTTATATCGGATTTGAGTACATGTATAAATTACTTCCTTTAATTATTTTCTTTTCTTTGAAGTACAATTGAATGCGATATAACGCCAATAAGAACAGTATTTCTTATTTAATTGACATATGCACACATTGCCTTGGAATAAAATTTACGAATTTATCCCCGAGATGTAGATCTTTTAATTATTTTCTTTTCTTTGAAGTACATTTGAATGCGATATAACACCAATAAGAACAGTATTTCTTATTTAATTGACATATGCACACATTGCCTTGGAATAAAATTTACGAATTTATCCCCGAGATGTAGAATTAGAGATATACTTTTATCTATAAGCCTTAACGGATGTTTTCTCTTTCGTTCACAATTTAGTGGATTTTGTACCAGTGTGCGATTATTTGAAATACTAATACATTATTTCGTTCTTTTTTTAACATACTTTTATTAGTTCCTCCTTTGGTTACGGAATCTTTGATTAAAATAAAACTTTGCCCACGACTTAAGGACAGATGGCAATACAATAATTTAGTAAGTTCCTCTCATTACCCTGACCAGGATCTTAGGATCAGCGATTTTTCATATCCGAAAACACGATAATATGAAAGGCAATTATGGCTCAATCTTCAAAGACAAGCATATGACTACTGCCAGGATCAACTCGGGAGTTTCGTATATTTTGCATTAAAAAAAATATATATTTTTTAAGATATAACAACATGCTTTTGTAGGTAGCTGAACTAAAAAGTAGAAACTTGTTTAATAATACGTTTATATACGTATATATACGAAAACAAAAATAAAAATTATAAATCGATTTTCAATAAGTTTAAAATAAAATAAGAGAGATTAACAAAAACATATAAAAGCATAAGACGCTTGATGCTAATTGTTGTAAATATTTTATTGGCTAAAGTAGAGTTATTATGAAAACATAATGTAAGAATCCTACGCGTTTTTACGATAAAATGAATTTTTTTGTTAATTATTCTATTCTTACTTTAAACTTCTGAAGATGATTTTCAGCTTTTTAGTCTTTTTTCCTGTTCAAGCGTGTTTGTGTGAGTTGATTCCTCTTAAAATTACTAAATAATGCATTCTATCGGGATAAAAATACTGTTAGCTAAAATTTCAAGTAGTTATAAAAACCAAATTCATAAATGATTAGATCATATTTAATTATTTTTAAAATTAAAATCTGCTTGGAGCTTCTATCTCTCGATTTTACAGTACAAACAAAAATCCAGTCTTTTATTTCTGTCCACAAATAGTTACTTGAAAAACTTTTGATTATATTTTAATTTAATTTTTCGCCGATGATCTTCAAGTAAAGTACCATTACCAACGATCTTGCAGTAACAATGAAAATTGATGTACTATTTAGTTTGAAGTATTTATAGCACCAGATCTATAAACAAAATTTTAATCTTCTGCAGCAAAATATTTTTTATTTATGCGATAGAAACAGATCATTAGGTCTATTATTAGCAGTGATGCAACAAATTGTACATTTTAGTCTCAGATTGTATCAAATATTTGATAATCAGTAATTTTCATCGATAAATATTTTATTCTATCGAGTTTCTTGTTTGGTATAGGACCGGATTAATAATTTTTATCTTAAGGAACCTAAATTTTTTGCTGAAATAGTTATTTATTCATATTTAATTTCTCGAGGGATTTTATTGAACGAAGCACTCTCGGCGAAAGGAATGGGGATTAGTAAGCAAAACAAAATCACTAGGGTCAGATTCAACCCGAACCTTACCGTTAGAGGGTTAAGTACGTCTCATCACCCCGTCAATAATTTTTAAATAATATATAATCATTGATCCAATTCTTCATAATTATTGTTTTAATAAATTGTTTGATTTTATTATTTATTTTTTATTTAATCAGGACACGTTTTTAATTTTTAAAAAACCCGATGAAAACAAATTTTTTCAACGATTTGGATGTTATATAAAGGAAGCATAAAAGATATTTTATTACGAATATATCTAATAGTGTTGAAGGCTATTAAATATTTTTGGAATTAAGTGTAGTGCATAACAATTTTTATTATAATTTCTTTTGTTCAAAACAATCGTCGATATAACTTAGAAATATATTTATAATATATTCCATATTTTAATGCTTATAACTTTTACATATTAGACTAATATTATAGTTATAGATATACCAAAATAAATTTCCAAAATGGTTGAAAACTGTTGGAAATATAGTTGGTAATAACTAAATAATATCTGTCGCAGCAAACTACAGCCTGCTAATTTTTATTTACTTAGACATCAAAGAGACATATCGCCTTAGTAACCTGGCGAATTCGTGACAGTTCTTATCAAAGTTTTTATTGTTAATAACTTTTTGTATTTAATCGATAGTAATTAATTTGTTAATTAATAATTAATTAATGGAGTAACTACTTTTCTGAAAGAATTGAAATTATACAGTTTTCCAGATTGTTTCCTCCATTCTTATATTAATGTATTCGTGTAGTTTGTTTGATTAATTTAAAACCCCTTTATACTGCTAAGGCTAATCGGTCGTTGGTATAGTGGGATTCCAAAATCTTGTCTATGCAGGCATAATTAGGATATGGAGCTTTAGCAACTATCTGCATTCATCACAGGCTCAAAACCTCCATTTTACGTCCCTTCCGAAGGAAGGCATAACAAAGGATTCTTTACTACCTTTTAAAACATACAAGGGATACCTACCGGGCTGCTTACCCACGACCTAATGCATAAAAGGTTGCTACGCTAACCACTAAATCAGGGGTGGTCTTGAGGTACTTATTGATGGGGTGGGAACTCGGACATATTTTTGAATTGGAGGAAGAGCTCCCAATTGTTCTTTAAATCTTAATAAATAAAAAATTTAAATTAAATATCTTTGACGTTCAAATTTGAAACGAAAAAATGAAACGATGTATTTATCCTTTTTTTCGTGATTCGTATTCATTATAGTTTATATCCAGTTAGAAATTATAAAATTGTATCGGGGCACTTATACTGCTATGAATATTTATACAGAAGAAAATATCGTAATCCATAACTGGTATTTCTCAGCATTATTTTGAATAATTAAATTAAATATAAAAATAAGTATTAGTATTTATTTATTACTTATATATTTAATTAATATTCAAATTGAAAGATTTAATTGTACTTAGCTAACGATACCGCCAAATAAATATTTCATTAAAATTCTATCGGATTATTGCTAGAAATTAGTAATAAGCGGATATTGACCTATTATCTGGGCTATTAATACGCAATTTCAGGTAATTACTCACAGGAGCAATATCGCTACCGCATGTGACTCCAGTACGCAAGCCTGTATCATTTACAATTCATGTTAGCTTCATGATATGAAAATACTAAAAAGATAATTATCTGCTAATATTATTCCCATCATTGAATTTTCTGCTTCTATCATCTCATTTATTGAGAATTTTCGTTCGGTATATGAGCCTGATACATTAATAATAGCCTGATAACTTTGATCATAGATAGGTATAATAGTTATAATCGACCACAAATATATATGGTTTCGTGATTACTGCATTATTTTATTATATGAGTATAATATGACTACCAATGGTGTACATAACTGTCTTGTAGCTTTAAAAATCGCTATTTATTTACAACCATTATGCTACATGATTAAAAACAAAAAACTTTTTAAAAAATCCAGACATTTATGTAGTTTCTTTATTCTTAAGGAGTAGTCCACTAATGAACGAAATTAGAATTTCACAAATGGTATTTAATACTAACTATAGTCTACTAGTAATAGTAACTATAAAACTATAGTCAATTTAGAATCAAAATCAGACAATTTAGAAAACGATCTTTTGTGAAATAGGAGGTGGGAATGAGGATATGTGGTGGTGGGTTTCCATTGGTGGTTACCAACAATATAATGTATTATCGGCTATCAGGTAATACTTCTGTAGCCAGGAGTTGGGTATCACCGCCTTTCTAACCGGTGTACCTGCCGGATTAAGGTATAATAGTAGCTTAATAATATTTAGCCTTTAAAATTGTATAGGCTATAATAATATAATTATAGCCTCGATGAGAGCAATGAACGAGTGAAACGGGTTAGGTAGTGGAAGAAAGGCGTGCACTATATCTACAGCCCCGGTGAATAATTGGTTAAGTCTAATTTTCTCCAAAATGAGTTTCTTGTACTTAAGTAAGCGGAATCGAGCTAATTTCATAGTGAATAACGGGCTAAGTGAGGCATTGGATTGCGTTTTTATTATTATTAGTTATTGCTTATATTACAACTCCATTTCAAGGCAAAATCTACGAGATGGTATGATTCCGGTTATCTGAAAACAATTAACCCTTTCTGGACAAAATCCTACTTAACCACTTATTCACCAGGGCGGTATATACAGGTGCCCCATTTCAAGTGGATCAAACGTTTTACACTTTAAATGGTCAATATCGACCTTCAAAAAATGTAGTTTCCTCTTGACCCCCATTTATTTTTATTTTTCTGAAATGAACAATACAAAAATGGAAAAAATGTATGTAACATTTTTTTTTATCTTTCATAGTCAAGTAAAAAAAGCATTCAAAGAAAACTACTTTAGTATACCTCCTTTACGAGGAAACGTAATGTAGCATTAAGTTATTTTAAGGTTAAGATTTAAGATTATAATGCGTTTATGTTTATTAGTTAGTCATACGGATTAAAAACTTTTAAAATAAAATTACCTAATACCGCATTACTTTTTCTTGTGAAGACAGCATACTGAAGTAGTGAGCTTCAGATACTTCTTCTACTTAACCTCTAAAAGCACTCATGCTAAATACATTTTTTCCAAGTTTAGTAATGTACGTTTCAGAAAAATAAAAATAAATGTGGTTCAAGAGGAAACAACATCTTTTGAAGGTCGATATTGACCATTTAAAGTGAAAAACCAAAAAGTATTTTTTTATTTCTTCAAACTAGGCCTGAATAACTACATCTTTTACCTGAATCGTTTTTCTGAATTTTGTTTCGTTTAAAAGTTAAAAACGTTTGATCCACTTGAAACGGGACACCCTGTATATGCTCGGCCGGCCCGAGGCGACTTCTCCGTAGGTCGTTTTATAGATTGTCCCACTATGAAAAGTTTTAAGTGCTGAAATAGTGTTAGAATTTTTTTTTTCATATTTTCCACGAAAATAATAGGCTCATTCGCTGTAAATCAACTGTCATAGTAGGTGAATTACGATGTATTTTAAATCCTTTTGTTAACTAATAGAAAAATGTTTGGGATTCAAGAAACATTATATTTCTGTCAATCTTTCGATTAAAAAAAATAATATGGATTTTAAAATTGTTCGAGCCTATTTCATCCTTCAAAGTATGTTATTGAAAGTTTGTAAATGAATTTATTTGAGATTTAGATAAGTATCTTTTGTTGCTCTCAACTATTTTTTTTTCACATGATCTATTACATTTTTTCTAGAAATTATGTGTTGGTGAAGTTAATTTATTAGTGGGACGATTATTGCCGCAATCATTAAAGTCTAAGCCTAGAAATTATAAGCAAAATTACTAATTCGAAATATGAGAACTCCTCAGAATGTTATATAAAATTTCACTTTTTTAATAAATAATATTGTCGAGAATGTTCAATAGTGAATTACAAATCAATTTTTTTATTATTATTTCGGAATGGCTTTCTATTTTTTAAACTTATTTTAATAGAATTGGAGTGAAGCAGCTCAATGGTAGAGCGCTGAATTGCCGACAGTCCCGGGTTGAAATCTGGTGATGGACCCTGAGGAACCTATAGACTCTCCTGGCTCTATAAATTGGATATCCTTAATGGGGGGAGAGGGAATCTAGAAGAAGTATAGTCTCTACCACGTACTGAACCAAAAACCCTTTGTAGGTTGTAGCGGTACAATATTTTTAATTAATGTCTATTTATTTTAAATGCCTGACCCAACAGTCCTATTGCCATACTAATTGAGAGATAGTATAGGGATCATTACAACAAATGATCCGAGCTGTTTAGGAGGTTGATGGATGGGTTACCACAAGGCTAGTAGCAACTTCTCCCGAGCTAACTTTATGTAACTGAGACCACTGCTGAAGCTTTAATCACCGCGAGCCTGTCAAAGGCTGCTCTTGTAGTTATCTCTTAGGGTCTCCTAAATATATATACTTTATTTTATAAAACAAAATGTTGTACATTTATCTTAGAAATTATTTATATTTTAATTACTTACTGCTCCTGAGTTATTGATCTATAAGTCTGTACTCGAGACCGGCTGTGGCTCTTCCAGCCTCAGTAAAGTGAATACCCTAGTGTCAGTTCGGCTAGTTGACGCATCGATGTTAAGTCAAAACAAGTTTTAACTTTTCATTCGTTTCCTTTTTAATATTCTTGAAAATAAAAATAATAATTAGTTTTTTAAATATTTTATTTGAAAAGAAAAGATATGGCCAGGACCGGGACTAACCCGGGACCTTCACCTCTCCGTGGTGACGTCTTAGCCATCTCGGCTATCCTGGCTTCGCTTCACGGCCAGCCATATCCCTTCTTTTCAATTGATCCTACATACCTCATCCGGAGATGTAGGATCAATTGAAAGGAAGCGATATGGCTGGCCGTGAAGCGAAGCTAGGATAGCCGAGATGGATAAGGCGTCACCACGGAGAGGTGAAGGTCCCGGCTTCGAGTTCCGGTCCTGGCCATATATGTTCTTTTCAAATAAAATATTTAAAAAACTATATTATATAAAGATAAAATAAATTATAATAATTAGTTTTAGTATGAAAAAAAAGTGTAATTTGTGGAAATGTGTAAATTTCATCATTTCATCAAGAAATAAACATTTCAATTAACATTTCGAAGTATAGATAATTATATATGTATTGATACAATTACATAGTTGCATGATACTTACAATGATAGAATGTTGTAGTGAAGTATGAATAATGATATAACGTATGTTTGTTGAATCCTTGATTTCTTGATGAAATGATTACCGCAATCTTCACATTTTCCATAATTACACCCTTTTTTCCATTCCTTCAAGATATGATGGTTGTGACAACCTCAAAACACCAACCTGAAAATCTGAAACCAATACCCTTAATTGACGGAAAGCCCTGAGTGTGGTCTTCGTTCACAAACGTTGGCTCCGAATCAGTGCGGCTTCTACCATGTACACAATACCATTTAAGAGATTATTGTTGTTATTATTATTTATTGTTGTATGTTAAGTCAATTTTCTCTGATAGCTTTATGGCAATCAATCAGTGTAACATATTATTCTCACTTTGGTCAATTGGTAATTTTTTGGCACAAAATGAAAGCTAGTAATATGTCTGGAAAATATCATAATTTATTTACATAAACATATGATTAAATGAGTAAAAGCGGAACTAAATATATACATAAATACTAAATACTTATATTAACATAATTTTTTATCGTAAATCAGTACTTATTAACATTAGCTATTTAGAGATTGAGGAGATTCATTATGTATTATTTCGGATTATAATTAGCCCAATACACTTATTTACTAACTGAGTAACCCAATAATTATATCATTAAAATGTTGATGTGTTTGTTTTAATCATGGAACATTGTTTTAATATGGGCTTCAACGATGAATAAAAAGATTATTATAAATAATTTATAATAAGTGGAGAAAACATAAAGTAGCTTTTATGTCCCTCTATTTCCTTGTAGCTACAAAACTGACTTATAGAAAATCTCTATAATATATATCGAACTTTTCTATCTTAATTTATTAACCCGGATACCTTTCAACACCCTTAACACCTTTAAAACTTAGAACAATATGAGGCTCCTTATCGCTTCTGACGAATTGTTTCAGACGTGCGTTCCAAACTATTTCACTACACAATAATCATATACAAACTATACATTAGTTACTAAAAGAGATTTTGTTGGATCTATTATTACTTACAATAATCTTTTTATTCATCGTTGAAGTCCATATTAAAACAATGTTCCACGATTAAAACAAACACATCAACATTTTAATGATATAATTATTGGGTTACTTAGTAAATAAGTGTATTGGGGTAATTATAATCCGAAATAATACATAATGAATCTCCTCAATCTCTAAATAGCTAATGTTAATAAGTACTGATTTACGATAAAAAATTATGTTAATATAAGTATTTAGTATTTAGGTACATATTTAGTTCCGCTTTTACTTATTTAATCATATGTTTATGTAAATAAATTATGATATTTTCCAGACATATTACTAGTTTGTATTTTGTGCCAACAAATTTACCAAAGTGAGAATAACATGTTCCGCTGATTGATTTCCACAAAGCTATTACAGAAAATTGACTTAAAATACAACAATAAATAATAATAATAACAACAATAATCCCTTAAATGGTATTGTGTACATGGTAGAAGCCGCACTGATTCGGAGCCAACGGTTGTGCACGAAGATCACACTCAGGTCTTCTCGTCAATTAAGGATATTGGTTTCAGATTCTCAGGTTGGTGCTTTGAGGTTGTCACAACAAAATTTTAAATTTTTTACCATATTAACTTTTTATGGGCCCTGCAAACTTAATACCAAGTGTAACTAAAATCATTTAATTACAGATTTTTTTAAAGGTAGTATTTATTTTACTTAGTTTTCACTTATTAAAAATTTATATCAAACCGTTATTTATTCCTACTTGCCCATGACAAGAAACCTCTTTGAATTATCGATCACCAGTTTCCATGTCGTCAGTTCCTAAAAAAGAGTTACCTGACTGTTAGGAAAAACCTAATGGGAGGAACTAGCCAAGCGGACCACTTTAACTAGCTCCTGTACTTCTATCCGATACAACTGCCTATGGCGGTTCGAAAAGGTATATATAAATTATTAAAATAGTTAAAAGCCGTCTTTATTGCTAATTTTACTTAGTAAATAATGTTCTACATCAGCGAATATTGTTAAGTCAGTAAGGTTTTAAGATTATAGCTACTAAGAAGGTACTGCCTCCTAATTTTTTTAATACTACCATTTTACAAATGGTACAACTGGTCATTTAATTGTAGTACCCGTTGCCCAAATCATATGACTAAATCTTACATGGATGCTATAGTTAAGGATGTATTATTTTTTTCAATAAAGTGTAAGGAGGAAAAAAATTCG
Organism: Arma custos; assembly: GCA_037127475.1. Classification (NCBI taxonomy): domain Eukaryota; kingdom Metazoa; phylum Arthropoda; class Insecta; order Hemiptera; family Pentatomidae; genus Arma; species Arma custos. Next base: position 76,397,853 of record CM073762.1, on the reverse strand, counting down.
AGTCTTTATTCCGCCATTTTAATTTTTTTTTCAATTAAGTGCCTCTTTTTCGACATTACAGGATATATATGCTCCTCAGTTAAACGTCATTTTTTATTATTCCAACTCATATCTAAAATAAAATATTTCAAGGGGGACACTAAAACAATTTTTATAAACTGGAGAAAAAAATATGATAATTAAAAAATAAGGGCTTGACTATTTTAAGAAAATTTGGAGAGTATACAACCGGTCTCCGAGTTTTAGCGGTCATTTGAGAATCGGTCCGAGTTTCCTGAGAACGCCTGGCCACCCGTGAGAGTAGTGGAAAATAAAGAGAATGGGCGCCGAAAATCGTACGTCATTAAGCGGGTCTGCGGAAAAGAAGAGGGGAGTTAACAGATACAGATTGAACACAAAACAATCCAAGAGAGAAATAAGTCTGGGAAGAACAATTGTGGAGTCTCCGTTACGGTTCGTTCCGCTTTACAGAAGGCAATGAAAAATAAAATATTACTAGATGATCATTAAAATGTTTTGTATAATAGAATAATTTTATATAAACAAAATGTATATATAATTTTGAAAACCTAAAAACAAGGAAACATAGATTTAACGCTCAATAATGAGTTATGATATTTTTGAATGAACAAAAGTATAAAATTAAGCATTTCTCGGTACGTGTATCTTATGGTATCACCACTATAATTCAATTGGATTTATTGAATTTCAAGATAATAAAACAAAAGTTAAGTAAACATATGTAAATTGAAATTATATGGTTTTTACACAGTGAGTTTTATTTGTGGGAAAATGTAAACTTTAAAAGGCATATTTTGGGAAGTCAAGACGAAAAGAAGGCCATAACATTCCACCAAGGAAAAGGACTGTTACAAACCATAAAGGTTTGCACTCAAGGTCATGACATGGCTATATATTATAATAATAATAGTATATTAAGCCTCACAATTAGAAGTAATAGAAAGAAGGACCCAACCTGTAAGTATTGTAGTGCTTGGCAGCTGGAAGGGATATATGAACTTGTACAAGCTGGCTTATGTACATAAAACTGAACCACAGTTCCAATTTTTTGGTAAATACGCAGATTGGACTATTATAGGGATCTGCCAAGTGGAGTAACAAACGAAGATGAGGAAGAAACAACACTTTTTTTACTTCCTGTCTAACCGAGTTTATGCGGCGTTCACAACTGAAGGATAATGACCGATTCGCCCAATTTTTTTTCGTATTGACCTACTAAGGACCTCGTCCATTTCAACTGGCTTTATTTCCTTTTTGACTTTGCCCAGTACTCTCTCATTCGTCGCCAGTGCTGCTCCCTGCTTTCCTCTGTCCATCTCTTTCCCTTCCTCAGCTTGGGCTTTTCTTGAAAACTCACATGGGTATCTAGTTTTATGGTTGCTTTCCAAGACATCTTCGCAGGTATTCCCCATCTTCTGAAAATCTCATTCCACCTCTTCGAACCAGGCAGGTTTGGTCTTCTCTTCCTTTAAATATGTAAACATACGGTTCGCCTGTCTTGTGGATTTCATTCTTAAAACATGGTTAAAAAATGATATTCTCCTTTTTCTCATAACATCCGATATTTTCAGAACATGAGTATACAGCTCACTGTTATGTCGTCGCCTGTATTCACCTTGGTCTTTAATTGGGCCAAGAATTATCCTTAGGATCTTTCTTTCTTTGGTCTGCAATTTTTTTTTTCTACAAGGCCTTTCTTGTTCATAATCAGGCATTCCGCAGCACATAAGACGTCCGATCGTACAACAGTGCAATAATGCCTGAGTTTTTATCATTGATCTTTTGTTATAAATATCCTTGGTGAGTTGGTATGTGGTCTCCATTTTATTCAAGCGCGAATAAAAGGCTTCCTTTTCACCAACATTGGGTTGGTCCAATCCTCTATCCTCTCACAGATATTTGAACTTTCCTGTCCTTTTGATTTTTCCTTGGTTCACTCTTAGCTCCTCCAGTGCAGAATTAACATTGTTGATAAACAGTGTTTTCCTAAAAGAAATTTGGAGACCTGCTTTTCTAAAAAAACACATGTTTATTATTTATTTTAAATTAAATCATATAAGATCTAACCAAGGTAAATATTTGAAAATGCACAGGTTCTAATATTGTACCTTTGTCATGAGGAAATTGGAATTTTATTTATTTATTAATGTGTATATCGTTGTAAAGTGTGGTTAGAACATATTGACATTAAACTGAATTCTAAATGCCTGTTGTTGCATCAACAATGAGAAAGTATTGTTACAATACACAAAGCTACAACAGACAAAGCTATGGAGATTTATGGGAGTGAAAACTTCTTTAACCGCGTTTAGATACTTTTAGTGGTGGAAAAAGTTAATAGTTTGCCTCAGCAACATGCTCCTGACGTGTTAGGCGAGACAAGCGTTTTTCTTTTTTGTTTACTGTTTTTGTTTTTATTTACTTTAGTTTAAAGGTTAAAATTCATTTGATAAAAAAACAATTGTATTTAACTGAAACAAAAATATTTTTAAAAAACCTGTATCACTACAGCCCGTGAAGGGTCCGGCCAGGGTTCAGAACAAAATGTAATTCTTGCATATAAAAAATAATTCTGCTTCTTAGGCAACGGTTGTGCAGGCAGGTGATTTGTCCTAGATCAGGCTCAACCCCCAGATTTTCCCCCTTATATGAGCCCTAGAAGCGTCCTATATCCCATTGCTAACAGATCAAATAAAACAATAGCTAGATATATCAAAACCAAGGACCTTCGGCATGGCAACTCAGAGCTCTACAACTGAGCCTTAAAATGTTATTTAATTATTTGTATATTAAAAAGTTGTTTAATAGTTTTTCGATTGATACTGATAGTAAATTAAAACATCAATAACTGGTTGAACTTTTCGTTTCTCTTAAAAGATTTTATTTGTCATATTTATATTTATAGTACTTTAGTGAACGTGGATTTACCCCCTTTTGCATCTCAACGCCTCACTTGAAAAGGTATGTAGTTATTGTTCATGTTTCAGTATATGTGAAAACCAGATAATTTACATTTACAAATTTGAATGATAATTGAGACTATAATTGATTTAAAAATTCAAAAAAGAACACAGTTATTCAAAAGTTTTGAGTTTCCGGCTGTCCTCATGACTGACAATTTAATGTTTTTAGTAAATTAATGGTTATATTTCAATGAAAGCTTTGTTATTAATCCGAAATAAGCTTATCTCAGTCATGACTCGGTAATAAATCAGGAAAGATTAAAGCAAGCGTTATCGTAACTTTTTATCGCAGCTTTGAGCAGGTGTTGCATTGGAGAGCCCTGTAACCAATCCCCTTCAATCTAATGATTTTTATTACATCAATAGTTATGATCCCAATAATAATTAATAATGTCACAGTTAATTACTTTTATAATTACTGCATACATCACAGATTTTCATACTTTGATTATTTTGATGTTAACGTATCTTTTTTTTTTGATAATTTTAGTTATATTCTCAATACATCAGTAGATATATCAATAATAATTCATAAAAAACATAGAAGTGTGCAATTATAGAGGGTTCAACAAAGGTACTGTTTAAATGGACAACGGTATATATTTGTGTAGTGATGGAAAAAATGTATTCAAGATCACCAACAGGTTTTCCCTTCAATTTGATGGTACCCACTTTATAGATACTAGTTGACCTCTAGGAGGTTCGTATTATGTAAAGGCACTCACCTAATACTGCGAAATATTTAAAAACTAATAGCTACGAATACTGTTATTACCACATAAACATTTATTAACATTTCTTGAGTAATAAAAAGTACTTTACACTTGGATTATGGACAATAGTTTGTCATCCTTATAAATAAAGGGGCGGCAGACCCGCTAGTTAGTTCAGTCATGCGGTAGTGTATCTGCAGCAATTGAAGGGGCAAGTCAAGTGAATTTTGTGTGTGTAATTATTTTCTTTAAATGATTATAAAAATGTGTCATTTTCATTACCTACATATTAATAACATGTAATCATTTTTATATAAATATCTCATAAGATAGACCAAAAACCTGAAACCTTCAGCATAGCAACTCAGAACTCTACACACTATGCTACCCCACTCCCTTTTGAAGTTTATTTTAAAGAAAAACTTCTTCGTATAAGTCATTTAAAAATCCATCACCAATTAAAACTACATCTAGTCATTATTAGCATAACTGGAAAACTTTCTTGTTTATGTGTAATTAATCATTTAATTTACTATCTAATATAGTTAGTAATACAAAGTATCACATTTACTTGATTATCATTATTATAGTAAATTTAAATTGTTCTGTGTCCTTTAGTTTGTTTATATTATTTTACTAATTAAGTAAACCTATAAATAACCTTCGCTCACTTTACACTGACTTATTTTATATTCCGAATTTAACAATTTTTCTATGTTATGGAATAAATTTAGATAAATTTGTCTGTGTAATAGACAAAAAAGAGAATATATCAAACAATGAAGATAAATAAATGCAGAATAATTGTTATTTTTGCCCTTTCGTAATAAAATAATCATTTTTCACTAAGCTTTATTAATCCATTTATTCATCAAGTTCTTCAAGAACGTCTTCACTAAATCAATTCAGGTGACACTTCTGGGACCTACAATGGCTAATTAACTGCCATGGTAGGCTGTGCGTGGTTGGCCCTAATCGACCACCTCATCAACAGTGTACTCAGCAACGGCCTCAAGACTGCGCTTTTTGGGGCAATAGTAAACAAGTTTATTTATATTAATTGAGGCGTTGACATGGCATAATAATTTTACTATTTCATATGTATTGTATATTTCATGAAGTATATTCAGTAGTAATTTTACTGGAGAAGCAAAAAAAAATGTTGACAACTAAAATGGAAGTTATAATAGTAATAATTAAAAATAGTAAAAGTAAAATTAATAAAAATAAAAATAGTAAAAGTAAAATTAATAAAAATAAAAATAGTAACTCCCACCGTTGATAAAAACTAAACTACTCTCAGTTTTAACTCTTTCTCTCCTATTGGCATCATTAATTACTACCTTTTATAGTAATTAATATTTATAATTTTTTTTTATTTACTATATTTTCCAAAATAAAGCATCAACAAACACATTTTTTTTTTATATTATTACAGTAAAAAGTGTGTCATAAAAAAGAAAACATTAATTGTAATAAAGTTATTCGATTATATAAGTGGCTAGAGAAAAAACTTTCATCATTCAAAGTTTATTGTTCAAACGTGTTTAATACCAAATTATGACTCATTTATAATCAATAATCGGCCTTTGTAATAAAGAAAACAAAATTAAAATAAAGACTCCTTCCTACAGCGGAGTGGTTCAATGATGGAGCATCGAGTACCCGTACCGAAGGTCGTGTGTTCAAATCCCGCTGCTTGTCAGACTTTTATTTAATATTTGAGCCCTGCAGATGGATCTTATGAGATCTAGAACCCTCCTGGCTCATCCAGCCTCTAAGAAGTGGGTACTCAAAATAGTGGGAAAATCTGGTTTTTGGTGGTTGGTAATTTCAAATCACTTCAACCGCTGTCCAATAAAAGGTACATTGTCTACCAGGTACTGAACCCCGAACCCTTATTGCGTTATAGTATTACCGTTAACGGCTCCTCCAAAAGTTTACCGTTTCAAAATCAAAATATCAAATAGAAAAAAATCCGTCGGTCCATCTTAAACTATCTGTGGAGTTTTTCTGAGGGTTCTTTGACGATTTTCTTAAAGTTGACAAAGTAATCTTACATCGCAACATGATGATCCTGGGACCTTGGCATTGCTATTCCATATTTCGAATTTAAATTAGAGATTCATTGCGTCCATAGCGAAAAAAACCTATACTCCTACTACCCATGAAAGATCTCGGGTTCAGAACCTGGTAGAGACTGTACTGTTTCCTGGACAGTTGTGCATGAATGTGATTTGCCCTAGATCATGCTCAACCATTAGATCCCCCCCCTATTCTGGGTGCCTGATTTATAGAGACTGTGTAAGCCCCAGGAGGGTTCTAAACCCCCTGGGATCCATCTCCGGTGACTAAAAGGTTAATTAAAAGTCTGTCCATCCTGATTTGGGCACAGGAACTTCGGCACGGGAACTCAGCGCTCTACCACTTAGCCACTCCGCTGCCTTTGTTCTTAAGGTGTATTTTGGAATTAGTATCTTCTTCTGGTGCCTTTACCGTTTCAGATGTTGGTTATGTTATGCAATGAGCATAGCGACCTTAATTTGTTCGCGGCACTTCTATATAATTAGATCGATGTGATTTTTTGAAGCATTGTTATAAATTATGCAGCCAAGGAGGCCTTCATCCTTATCCTCTCCTACTATCAATCATTCCCTACATTATCATCTGCTGTAGACGATATTTGTCATTTCACATGACGTGGCCAAGGTTTTCTTATTTCCTCTTTTCAATGCTATTTCTCTATATTTTCCGTACCGAGTTAGCACTCCTTTCTTCGTTATGAAGTAGCTCTATGAAATTTAGAGTATACGGTACGACAACATCTCAAATGTTTCGCTTCCATAACGAAGCCTATTATCGCCAAGTCAAACTATCAAACGAGAAAATTCTTTCCAATTGCCCAATGCCATCCGTTTTGGGTTTATGTGATAATCTATGGAAATCTAACATATATTAATGAACACTATTGTAACCTGAGCATTGTAAGCAGAGATATAAAGTATTGAAATATATAAACTTCTCTGCTTTAGAGCACATTTTTCTCAATTTTAAATAGTAGTCGTTTGCGATTTTTAAGCATCCCTCTATATTCCTCTTATCCATCTTGCGATTCGTTATCCACTTTCACAAGTTTATTGGTATTCCTCTTTCCCTTGTACCAAGTCTCTAAAACTTCTCTCTTTATCATTTCTCCGTCCATTTCGAATTTATGGTCAGCCTGCCTTTGATATAATCTATTTAGAAAACATTTAGATTACGGAAACATCTTGTAACAAACACCAAGTTTCCATTCGAGCATTAATACTACTATATTATGTAATTTTCATTATTCTGTTTCTCCTAACAATAGCTAAAAAAATTAAAAAGCTGTAAAACAATAGCTCATGTACTCAACTCAAGAATCTTGTGTTCAGTACATGGTAATGACTGTATAGTAAAAAAAAAAGGTATCTATACTAATTTCAGTTTTTCAGGACATATTTTTTATGACTTTTGTATTATTAATTTTATTTATTGTGATAATTTACAGATTTATAGCATGATTATTTTAAAATAGTGGATTTAAAAGTAGGAGAAAGATATTCGTGTAAAAACTTGACAATGGCTCAAAGAAGTCGAAACGTCTAAACAAAGAAAATATTCGGTCCAGTAGCATCCACGGTAAAATGAAGACTGTATGTATTGTTTCGCTGCTAACGGTTGTGCAGGGAGGTGTTCAGGCTAGGTTTTTCCAACTATTTTGGGTTTATATAGGATGGGTGAGCTGTAGGAGTCTAATAAATCGCATGCTGTTAACCCACCGCCCTACCACTCAACAACCCTGCAAGGTTTAAAATGTCCGGGACATGAAAAATTTCAATATTGCGTTATAATTGGGTTAACCAGTGCGATTAGGAAAGTGTTCTGAATAAATATTTTTTTAATATAATTATTTGAGAATAATAAAATTTTGTATTTCTTAGTCTGTTAACCTCTGTATAATATATGATCTGCTGCGTTTTTTATAATTATTTTTCATCACCTCCGTTATCGCGTGGCAAGGTATTTTGCATGATGGTTTTATAAAGTAATCAAAAAGTAGGAAATCAGTTATTAATATTTATAGGCCGTAATGAAGTTAAGATTCAGCCGAAGTAGTGGCCTCAACACCTCAGGCACTGATTGATTGCTGCTTCTAGCGTCGTCCCCATTCCTTTTAACTGGCGTTCTCAACTCGACAACAATCTATATTGTGTTCTCCACTTCTATACTTATCAACATTCTTCTTCTCATTATATTGTTTGAATTCAATAAATTTAATTTTAATAATAAAAATAATTTTAAGACATTAATGGAAAAGTTCCAACCAAGAAGCCTAAATCGACTTGGAATATCTCCGTATACAGCCGAATATAATCGCGTTTATCAGCCAATTCTCTTATAAAAAAATCGAGAAAAAAAGGAAACTGAGTAGAATGTAGGATAAAGTGAGTACAAAAAATAAGGGGGGGGGGGATTTGTCGGTTGAGCGTGATCATGGATTTTTCTTTTTCTTATGGAGTTTTACATTTTTATTTTCTATCACCTCTCTGCATAACCATTTTTCAAGAAACAGAACAGTCTATACCATGTACCCAAGGCCCTCCATGGTTCGTAGACCACTTTTTATATTTATTTTATTAGTAATAAGAATGACTATCTATTTAATTGAAACCGATAATTTGAACAACGCTGCGGATCTTGAAGGTTTGTAACTTAACATATATAGTACCGCAGGCATGAGCTTGTTAAAGACATGTATAGGAGGTAGGGGCAAGTGCAAGCCCTTAATGTTTAATCCCCTAAGATATAGGTTAAATAATACTTAATTGGACAGAAACTAATAGGAAGTAATCTTTCCGAAGTCGCTAACTAAATGACGATTTAATTGCGTTATCATCTTCAGTAGAAAAATCTTAGAGAAATTATTAAAAGTACAAATCCGAGCTCTTGCTCGTGGGTGGGGCACAATACGGGCAAAAGTTCAAACATCATGGAAAATATATAGGTATAGTTGTTGATTTTTTAATAAAAAAAAATTGAAATTTACATTATGAGGTATTTATTGAACAGAAAATCATTCTTGAAAACCACGATTGAGCGGGAAATGCCTGAGAATATAAATGAGACCGGGAAGTGAAACACTGATAAATAAGGAGTGAGACAGGAGGGAGCAGATACCTGCTCTGTTTGCATAATATCCTTCTTTTTTCTTAGCTCTTTTCTTTTCAACGATATTTTATTCCATCTCATCTCCAGAATCAGCTTAGTAGGTCAATGGGATGTTAATGAAGATGCCTTCGAAATAATGGATTGTATTACCGAAACCTTGGAAAATATATTTAAGACCGGAAGGGAATCATGCCTGAAATAGGTCTATATAATATATCACTCAGACTTCCCTTTCCGTTACACCTTAACACTCCGTTTCACCAGTTTCATGCAGTGACAGTTCCGAGTCTCCGTATCAGAGAAAAATGATATCCTGTCCAATATTAGAACGGGGAGAATACCACATAGACCTTAGAAAAAGTTTAATTTTTTAATGATTAGGATATATGGAATTGTACGAAATACAGAGCCCTTAACATATTTAGATATAAGCCTTATATGCATCAGCATATCGTTTGGACAAGCAACTTACGCTGAATCTCCACACTTGAAACGTAAAAAGATAAAAATAAAATGTACAACTACAAGTAATAAAGAGTTTTGGGTAGTGCATGGTAGTAATTCTACTGTGTCCTAAACGGTAAATGGTCTGAGTGATTATTGGTAAACGATAAAGTCTATCCACTTCATTAAGACTGGATGAGTAACAGGAAGGTCTGCGAATTCCACAAGGTCCGCACATGACAACAGACTGCAAAGTTTAACTGCTTCGACCGGATTCGATCACAGCAACCTACCACTATACATATACTGGTCTACCTTGAAAAATTGATAAAATCAACTGTACTATTTCCGATTTTATGGGAATTGGTAAGAGCGCACGGTTGACCTATAAGCCGGTATAAGAGACACAAAAAGAAGGGGAAAAACACTTTTTTATTAAGCTCTGATGTTGATATTGTTTTTCCCGCTTAACTTCTGAATAGGCAGACTGTATGACCTGTGAAACATAAGTGATTACATTCTTAATTTCAGTTATCCAGTAAAGTTTTACTTTTATGACGCATAGATGTGAGATATGTATTGATAAATTACGTCTAAATTATTATATCTACTGTACTAGGAAATAGTATTGATCTAAAATATTCTAACAAATTTAATGCCAATATATTAAAAATTAAATTAACTCAAAGGACTCGCTGGTTCTTATATTAAAGGTTTAAGTGATTTTTGTAGCGACGAAATTTTCTTATTCGGAATATTATTGGAATAACCTCCATATCATAATTTTTGTATTAAAAAAAAATTAAATTAAAAAACAAATAGAATTAGTTAGTTCAAGAATCATTTTAATATCACAGCAGTAATTTATAAAAATTTAAGTAAAATAAAAATTCTTATACGAAATGAAATTTTTGTTTAATCTAAATTTATTTTGATTTAATCTATTTTATTATTATATATGCTCAAAGAAGGGCCTTTTTTTCTTTTTAAAAAACCTTGTAAATATAAAGACCATGTAAAAATTGTACATAGAAGAAAGAGGAAAAAAAGAAAGCTTATTATTATTATTATTATTATATATAATATCTTTATTTTTTTATATTTATTGTATCGCCTACAGGCCGGACAAAGAAGAGCAGTATTTGCCCTGCAATATAAGAGACAATGGTATAAAGGCGGCCAGTGAAGAGCTGTCCCTGGAAGGAGATAGGAGCAGACAGCCCTACCCGTCCTACCTGCCCTACCCTACTCACTATCAATCGAACACCTTTGTCCTAAGGGCTCCTGAGGGAGCGGCTTACAATATAGATTACTTAACTTAATAATTTTAGGATCACCAATACTTGTATTCGTTGCTTCTCTTGTTTGACGTTACTTTTGGGCAAATGAATGTTTTAAAGAATAGAGTCGAGAGAAGTTGGTGGTTTTATTTTAAATTAAAGTCAATGAAGGTGTTTTTATTAATTCAATAAGCCCAAAATACTGTGTAGGTACATATTCAGAGTAGCTCAGTACTTACAGTGTGATTTGCCTCGCTGAAGGTTCCGGATTCAAATCAGACAGATAAATTCTTTACTCTGTTAAAAACCAGGTCCTGTGTGATCTTCAGATCCTCTTTGGGGTTACCCATCCTCTAAAAGTGTGCATCCTAAATTGGGAGAAAAACGGTTGTAAGTAATGTCGGACTATTCACCTCCCCACAACTCTGTTTTTCTAAAACCGGAACAGTATATATTTTTTATCTCAAGCGGTATTTTTTAATGACTTTGACGCCAATTACCTGAATATTTTTTTCCTAAAAACATAAGATAATGACCTGATGTAATTTAGTTTTCATAGGCATGCTAGGAGGGGAGAATGGGAGCTAATCTCCTGTTTTGTACATCCGGGATTCAAATCCGGCTAATCTGAATATCGTCGAGGTATTCCTCTTAATCCTAAGAAATGTTGAGGGAAGAATGTTACGTTAACTCCTGGCTATATTTTCAAATGTAGCCACTATATTTAATTATCGTATGATATGGTCAGGAGTTCTTTGTCTCGGCACTCCCCTAGCCGCCCTGAAAATTACCTACATCTTAGGCCGAAAAGTTGCCACAATAAAATAAGTTATTCTTATTTTGTGTAATCATAGAATGCACCCTCAGACCATTTCACACTATTATTAGATAATTCCAGTCAACTATTTCCCACCTGAAGCTATTTAATCTGTGAACAGCTACAGGTGGAACATTTACAGGACCAACTCGTGACTAACCCAGCCTCTATAAAATGGGTATGCTTAATTGAGGAAAACTTGCGGGTTTAGTGTGGTTTAGGTAAAATAACTTCTTTGCAAAACCGTAGGCTATAAAGCGGCTAAAAAACTTTCGTGTACTAGAGAAAATCTGTGTAACCGAGAGCCTTGGTGGGTTCTATTGGTGGAAGTTTAAAGTATGCTAGAAACCTTCTCAGATTAAACTATTGCCGGTATTGCCGTGCCAATTAATCACATTATATTGAAAACACTAGAGCTGTAGGACTTTTTTAATCATTTTTTTTATTTTTTCGGTCCCGAACAGGCCCTGCGGAAAGGTAGAGTAGCACGGGTCATACAAAAGAAAGAAAACGGCTTATTATCGTGGCGGGCATTGTGAAGGCATTAGAGACACAGGAACTAATCCAGCGCAGATGACTTCCATAAGAAGAATGAAAGCCGGTGAAAAAGTCATCCTGCTGTGAAGCTTTAGCCCATAGGGAGGTGGTAGGGGGCGGGGTAACATCCGTTGCCCCTCGCTGATAAGATAACAACTTATTTGTCCCTTCTCTGCTGGATTTAACAATCAAAATATTCTCTCTTCTTTCCTATGAATCCCCTTTTTTAAAAATAAAAAACCTTTTTTCCATGTCGTTTATTATATTTTATGTAATAATTTTATAATTTTTCAATTAATAAGTATTATAGAATATTTGTGAAATAGAAGTGTCACGTAACATTCCTTATTCCTATTAGAAAAAAAAAACTACAATACATGAACGGTCTTAAGTTCAGTGCATCAAAGTGCAGGCAATTTAAGGTATTTGGTGTAATAAACAATGTTGCAGAGAAGAGTTCTTAAAACAATCGTGTCAATTAAAATGTTGTAATTTTGAAATGGCCCATTTTAGAAATATTCGAACTAACGCTAATGTTTCAAAATTAAAAAAATCGTTGTGCACTTACAAATATAAATGGCCGCCTTTCGATATATGTGTAAGGTAAAAATTTTTTTTAAACAGTTTTGATCCTCAGAAATAGGACAATAAAAAGGATATATAAAAAATCAAAATATTTAAAAATGATCAAGCAATCCTCATTGGATCACTTCATATAAATTGAACGTACAATGATATTATTACTACGAGCTTATTATTTTTTATAGTCTGAATATTATTATGCGTAAAGTTTATCTTGTTTTTATAGCTCTTAGACGCAAAATGGATTCTGATACATCAAGTTAAGGCAGCATCTTTTTTTAAATGTTAGAACATTAGTTTAAAGAAAAGGATGGCATTAAACTACCTCTGTCTTAAGAATGAGAAGCAGAATTAAATCGGAAAAAACTGAAATCAGCTATGTAACCAATAAGTGGTCGCTTGAAAATTTTCATTCACACTTGTCATTTTTTTAGTGTGAAATGTCACCTTGATAACGAACATAAACTTGCAATTATTTCATCGATACTTTCGGAGATATCGATTACAACAGCCATCTACCTAGAAAATAATGGATTTATTTTTTCCAACCCATTATATCACAAGGTAAATAGTGTTGCTGAAGATGCTTTGCTTCAGCGATAAAGAATTTTTAAAGTTCAGAAGTCTAAAAATTCAGGGATTTATGGTAAACTGCGAAAAACATTTTCATCAGGAATGTACGCACGAGCCTCTTACTTTTTAATGGGCAAATATTTTTCAAACATTACATATCGTCTAAGATAAATATGTTTGATGTAAAATAATTTGTTAATTTTAAACTGGCTTAGCTTCTGAAGTGCAATTTTTGTCTGAAAAATTGGATAAAGCTGATGATAATATTGTGGTAACACTGGTGTAACTTTATTTAGGAAATGGCCATAAATTATTCGTCAAAAATTTGTATTCAACTCCTATTTCGATATTTTCACATCATGGCAACATACAAGTATGTAGGACGGAAAAAAAACATTCTGAAGAAAATACCAGAAAATTACGAAAATGAGTTCTTAGTTTTAGATCATCAGAAAATTTTCTCGCATTCAAGTAGCAATGCGAACGTGAAGTTTGAAAGTTGTCCACTAGCCACACAGCTGAATATAAGAATTATGGGTAGAAAATATATCAAACGTGTTGTATACTTAAACATGTTAACACTTTTAGCCTTTATTAAAGACTGGATCACATACAAAATCATATGTTTTTAATAACAACTGACAAACACGTAAGTCCTCCCCCTTAAATATTGTGGGTAGCGTCTGGTCCACATGTCGCCTTCAAACTTCACCTCGGTCGTTCTTAATATCGTAATGCTCGGGAGAGCCCAGGTCATAAATTGTTAGATGTAGAAGGGGATTGAAATCATACAAAAAAGTAAAAACTCTTAATTTGTCATCACCGCAATTAAACGCATAAAAATATTTAATCTACGAATAAAGTTAGAAAAAAGATTCTTGTTCATTGTATGGTATAAATTGAAGATAGGATGTACTTACATCAAAGTATTTAGGTTGTGTACTGTCCGAATGGAGACCCCTGTGGTCTGGCTGGTTCAGGGATTTACAGTGAGCAGAAAGTTTAACCTTCAATTCTACGAAGCTATCTTCCACTTGTAGGCGGTAGTCAATTATGAGTGCCTATGGGGGTGGCAGTGCCGACGAGCGCCGTACCGAAGTGGCTAAATTCGTATGCAATAATCATAAATTTGAATGCAGCAAATATATTTATTTTCCAATGATCTGTTTATACCATTAATTTGATTATTTCCTACTTCCCTTTATTCGTTATTCTTTATGTTTTTTTTAAAAGTTTCATCACTTTGCAATAAAGAAAGGGAGAATTCAAGCATTGGTGGAATGTTGTCTTTGGCACGTGGGAAGGCAAAGGCTACTGGATAATGAATGGGGCATTGATCTGATTGTCGGTTGATTGTTTATGTCAACGGCTTGTTGCCTCAATTAATTCATACATGATAGCTCAACGCTTTGGCTAACTGGTCACTGTCAATTAGAAATCAGCAATGTCCAGCTTGTCCATTTAGTTTGACTGTTTAGGACCTTAAATAGATGCTTAGTAAAAGGCATAAAAAATAAATAAAAAATCGAGTTTGCTTGACAATACATTTGTGAACCAAAACAATTACTACTAAAAATTATTCTCTATTTAAACATAATTCTGTAGAATTCATACATACATACATCAACTATTTTTGGTTTTGTTATGATATGGTGAACTATTACCACGAATTATCTCTCAAAAGTACAAAAGAAAATGATTTTTTAATTATTGCTATATTGTGAGATTTATTTATATAGATATATACACACATATGTATATATATATATATATATATATATATATATATATATATATATTTTATTTTTTTATTATTTTTTTTTTTTGGTGGGTCATTGAAAATAAAAGTTAAATTTTTCTAATTCTTGTCTTTAGAGATATCATTTAGTTTCTGTTTAATAACGTAACAATAATAGAGATTAGAGGACTCGAAGGCTTGAGGAAGGTATCAGCATTCTCTGCTTAAAAATTTCAGTCCAATGACTGCTATATAAACTCAAAACCATCAGGTCACTCTCTCCCACCAACTCCTCGGTCCACTCCTCCGACGTTTTCCAGCCGGCTAAGAGTTTATTAACGTTTTACGAATTAGTTCGGTACTAAGCATTAAAAGCAACCTTCCTTAAACCTATTTAAATGACATAAAAGAATTAATTGTTCCCTAGAATCTCACTCCTTTGTATTTTACGACTTTTTAACTTATATATTATTTTTTCAAACATGTTTTGTTCTCCAGGGATTTATTATAGATCCAACAAAAAACTTTCGTTTCTGGATTTTTTAAATCTGGCTATTATTTACTATCAACTTATTATCAATTATTTTCGTAGTGTATATATATTTTTTTTATTTCTACGAAAAATTAAAAAAAAACAGACATTTTATAAGATGCTACTATTAGAAGATTTTGAGACTATATGGTACCCACCAGAATTAGATCAAAATATCTATAAAATTCTAAAAAAAATATAGAAGGAATTGTAAAGTAGGAACACATTATCAATTAAAAATAGGTCATAAAACAGTGTTATTTGTGTGTAGTGAAGACAAACATTTTGTCGACCACATTGTTAAAAACAATGTAGTAAAATCCTGTTCTACGGATGTTACTATAGTATTCAATGAGTTGTGAAAAAATCCATTGATAGGTTTTGTTCATTTGTTCTAGCTAAATACAATCGAAATAACAGATACGACTGATGAAAGGAAAACAAATATCATTCATGCTAGAATAGTTTGTTCAATGCACATAGAAAAAAGACAAAAAGAATAGTAGACGAGATGGGATTTGAAAAACTATTCGTACGATGACCAATACTTATCGAACTTTTCGAATTTTTCATTAATATGTCCCAGTTTTTGTCTTTAATTTTTGCAGTATATATATATATATATATATATATATATATATATATATATATATATATAATTATACATACATACATACATAATAATTTCCAGTTGTAAATAGCCATAGCATATTACATTTACTATACTAAATGATGCTATGATCAGCTTTCCCCTAGAAATTGTGGTCACTATATCAAGTGATACTAGGGTCTATTGGATCTAGAATGCAGTTACTATACTAAATGATACTACTATCAGCTATCGCTTACAGATTAAGGTTACTATATTAAGTGGTACTATTGTCAACTGTCACCTATTGGATCTAGAATGGAGTTACTATACTAAATGATATTAAAATCATTTTTAACTATTGGTTATAGAATGAGGATAGAATATTAGGATTAGCTATCACTTATTACATTTTTTTTTTTAGAATAGAATAATTTATTGATATTTACAACTGTAATTACATCAAGTAAATCTGCTGCATGAAAAAAAAAACACTTGTGGAGAAAGTATCCATTGATAGTACTCCAATAAAGTTCTATATTAGAAGGTCTCGACGCCATCTTCTTTTCAGACGCCTCGGAGGGTTATCAGGAATAGTACAGGAAGCAACTTGAGAGACTAGCGGATTCAGGTGTGTATGGAGCTTGTCATGGAAGGATAGGTATCTAGTATGGGCCAAATCAGTAACATATGGGATATTAAGATCATGATGGATGAGTTTGTTTGTGACATAATAAGGAGAATTGAGGATTTTACGAAGGATTTTGGATTGTAAGGATTGGATACGAGATGAATTGGTGGTTTAGTAGAGCCCCAAAGCTCAACTCCGTATGTCCAAATAGGTCTGATAATTGTCATGTAAATGAGTCGTTAGTAATTAATTGGGAGCTTTGAACGTTTGTCCAGTAAATGTTGTAGGCGAAGTAGGCGAAAACGACGAGCAGTTTCTTGTCTTTTTAGTCTTGTATGAGGACCCTATTACATCTGGATTGCAGTTACTATATAAATAATACTAAATAGTACTAAGGTAAACTTGTATCTTCTGGTTTAAGACTGAGGATACTATAGTTTGTAAACCTAGAATCAGCTGTCACCTATACCTATAGTGACTTCACTGAACCAAGTTATTGAACTGAAATAAGTGACAGTGAGTGAGCTTTCACTTATTGATTATAGAATGAGGATACTATAATACAAACAGCTGTCGACTATTGATTATCGATTCAAGATAATATACGAAGTGATAACGATAATCAGCTGTCACCCTTTTTACGTTATGATTCATTGAAAATTATTCATATCCATCTGTTGAGTTAGTAATGATATTTGTGGAAGTTTAACAGTTTTGTACCTTCTTGCATGTACCTTCTTTATTTTTACCTCTTAAACTTCATGAGAGATCAAATTACATGATGTTGATTTTTTTTTGGAAAAAATATTTATGGGGACTATTTGACATAATTATAACTTATTATATTCACGTTGGTCTAGGCAATCACACTAATGATTGTTCATTTGGCATTTTAATAATAATATTTTCAGTTCAATTATATTTCGTTATTAACTAAATACAAATATTATGACAGAATTATATTTGAAATCGAATACAATATACCCATCGTATTAAACCGAGATAATTATTTACAAAAGAAATTAATTAGTGTTTCCGAAATGAATTGAAACCGAATATCAATTAAATTTTCCCCTTAATATGGCGAATTGACTCCCATCTGCTGGTTTCCTGTATAATTGTTGTGGAATCCAATACTTTAGAGATTTGAAAAGGGAAAAAATGTTTTTCTTTACAAAAAAAAGTATATATTTTTTATAAGTCTTATTATATTTGTTCATGCAATAATAACAATAAGAATATAATCAATATATTATGTTTATTAATTTAACTTCACTTTATGCTGCTATGGCTAATATGGCTAATGATGCAGTGCAATTTCTAAATTTATATTGCACCGTTGTATTACATATAATATTTATTAATATGTATCCATTGGCTATAATACAAATTATTTTTTCATGCTTTATTCCAGTAATAAAACCTAAAATCCAATTTATCAAATGATTGTTAATTTCTTTTATACCTCTTCATATCTCTCATCTATTTCTCCTCTATAAATAAGGTTTGAATGGGTACATTATTTTATTTATTTTTATTTTTATTATTTTTTATCTAGACTTTACTTTATTATCATTTTTGCGTTAATTTTCTTTTATTACCGCATGTATATATGTTTGCGTATGTATATATTTGATTACATTCACTTATTTTATTTTGTTCATATCACGTTTTTGTTTTGTTATGGAATGGTTGTAGCTACATAGCACCATTACTTATTGCCCACAAGTGGCAGATTGTAATGTCTGAATAAAGTGTTTAATAAAAATAACTTTCTCCTCCCATAAACAATCTGTTTTAACAGCTTTAGAATTTACTTTCTTCCAAGATTTGCTATTGTTTTAGAAAAAATAATTGCTAATGTTTCGATATTGCTAATATTACAGAAAAAAACATAATTTGATATCCACTGGGTTGGATTTAAAGTTGGGACGCTTTTAGTTCCTCGGAATTTATCGCCTCCCTTCTTATACCAGAAGGTAGGAAAATACAAAGGTATGAATTGATAGTAAAAGATATATCTTATTTTATGTTTTTTCGAAGGTACCTTAAATAGATTACGTAGGAAACCATGTTTTAATTTATTTTAAAATCAGTAAAAAATTTTCACGTAAATTTCATTGATCTTATTTAATCACTCAGTCTCACTCAGTCAAAATCAGTCTCTGTCTCCTAATTATTTAATGTATGTTTTTCAATTTAAAACATAAAAAAACGCTATAAACCACTAAAAGTCTTCTGTAACACAGATCTTTATTAGACTTACGAAACAAACGATTCATCTACAATGCTTTATTAATATTTGTTTTGATATGGAGCAGTACTTTAGGGTTCAGAAAAACGCTTCTGCAAGATAGAAAAAACACAATCCAACACTAAGAAAAATTTTAAATGTTACGTGGTTTATTTCAAATCACACCATGCACAGCAACATATACGATCCAAAAGTAAAATCATTTATTAACAAATCCACAACATTTCATATGACCACACATCAATAAAATCATCTTCTTCTTAGAGAACTGCTCAGGAACTAAGAAAACAATTATCATTCCTACACATCGAGTAGAAAAATCATTGGCATCAACTGTGCTGGTTATGGAGGTGGAAATATAGTATGTAAGAATAAATAAATAATATAAAATAAAAAATAAAATAAACTGCATTTGTTTGCTTTGAACATACTAGTCAATATTGTGTTTATTGCCAGCGTTATTTATGATAAGCAAGAGTTCTCCCGTATTTCCAAATCGTCGGGCGATCCGATGATACCCCTTTTTACTCCCATGTTAAACTAATTTAAAATTATGATTTATAATAAGTACCTTAAGCAATTCTTTAATGAAAATTTTAAAAAAATTTAATAATTCTGGGCTCTTAAACAATTTAATACTTATTAGGGGTGGTTAGGGAGCCTAAGCACCTGTGGCTCACCCCGTCATTATATTTTATTTTAGAAAATATTGTTCTGAAAAATATATATTTTCAAATAATTTCAAATAATCTGTATTTTTAACTAAATAATAGTATATTTATTTAGATGTTTAAGTATTTGATGATTATTTCAAAATTAAACCGCACTACAATACTTATTTAGAATTTTCAAACTACTTATATGCTAAATAAACGAATCAACTCAAGTCAAGTTTTTTTAAATAGTTCAATTAAACAATGCTCTACTACTGACACTAGAGAAGCTCTGTTTTGTATGATAGAGAATAAACAAAAAAATAAATCTTTTCTTTTCAAATAAAATATAAAAAAAATTATATCATATAACAATAAAATAAATTGACATAATATTAAAGACTTAAGTCAACAAGATCCAAAAATAAAAGTAATGTTCAATTAACATTCTCCCCGTGTATACATCGCAATTGAGAGAACACGGGGATATAGGATCAGTGAAAAGAAGGGATATGACTGATCGAGAAACGAACCAGGATGGCTGAGATAGTTAAAGCACCGCCACGGACAGGTAGGAGACCCGAGTTCGAGTCCCGGTCCTAGTCATATCTTTTCTTTTCAAATAAAATATTTAAAAAAATATATCATATAACAATAAAATAAATTGTAAAAAAATAAATCACTTTTTCGTCTATCCCAAACTCCATAGTAAAATATCTTGTTCCTCAAGTTTAAATGCATATGTAGTATTTTTGAATAATTCAATTTTCATTTTTTTTTAAACTTCGAATCTATTTCTCATTATTAATTATAATGCTCGTATATTAATAAGTATGTTCATTAATAAGTACAGTTAATTACTGTAAAATCATAAATTGTTAAAAGGTACTCTGAGTCTTTCAGTTGACAGAATGACATTACAATTTGTAAAAACAAAAAGCTTTTTTTTTTCATTATCTAAATCGACAAAGTAAAAAATGAAAAAATGTCTGTGATCGGTTAAAAGCATAATTAACAAAAAAATAAATCTACATTAGTTTTTTTAATATGTTTACTATTAAGACATTTGGACTTTTTTTAAAAGTTCTAAATAAGAAAATAAAAATATAGAAAAAAGTGTTACTATAAATTTATAGTCGTTTGTTATTAAGCACTTTAGTGATAATTTAGTCAATGATAATTAATAACAGGATCATTAAATTTCAATAAATAATATCCACGATATGGATCGCCCGTTAAGTTTACTTAGCGATTACGCCCAGCGAACCGGGCATATGTTGGGTCATCAACATATGTTTTAAGCCTTAACACCATCCATATAACATCCGAGTTAGAGACTTAATTGTTGCTTAGCATAATATATTCTCATGTTGACCAGATCTGAATTAATTATGCCTTGTTCTAAACTAGTCTTGAGATACCCAGCCATTATAACCAGCGGGTCTTGCGTGTCTAGTACATTGCTAACCTTTCATAAGGCACATAATTTTACACAAATTGTAGTTACTAATCATAGCTTGCTCGTATATGTTTATGAATTGATTTATGCGGATTATTCAATTTATGGTTATTGGAACTATTTCAATAAATATTACGAAGATATTAATTATTTGCCCTTTGTAAATATCACAATTAAAACTAAGGAAATCACGAAGTATACCTTATTCCTATATAAATAAAGAAAGTTTAACATCATTTTTAGTGTCCTTAATATAAATATAGCGTCTATTTATGGTGTTATTTCAGCCACAAAATCATCATAAAACACTATAATTACAGGCTTTAGATACTTTTAGTGATTTTGGGCTTATCGTTCTTAGTAATCGTAATAAAGCATTAATGTAAAATCTATAGATTTCCGATTAGGCGTAGGTATATCAGTCAAAATCGAATCAAACGTCCGCCATATTTAGTCGGCCTGTTGCCAATTCGTACGTGCGAAATTTCATCGCCTTCTTTCAGTCATTCATCAAGAATTTTAAACGAATCATTTAAATCTGTTTATAAAATTTTTTACAAATATTGTCTTGACACTAAATCCTAACCCAGTAAAAAATCGAGAAAAAGCACTAAACGATTTACGCACTTCGAACTGCCTTTAACACGGAATCGCTTAATCTTAACACATTTATTAAATTAAACAATTTCAAATTTTAAATAAAATATACGGTAGTTTTAAGGTTTATTATTATTCTGTGTTTCTGGAAAAATAAATATTTAAGTAATATCGATGTATTCAACAATATTCCAGCAATCATGTGTTAATGTTCCATAAGGCGTTCATTTGTTTTTATCTACAACCGCGGTATTGAAGAAACTTTTACTTTAAATATTATGAAATGTTGTATAGTATAGGATTTTATCTTCTTATTTATATTATCAAAAAATATATGATAAATAAATAAGTTATTGTCTTTTTTTTACTTTATTCTGATAATTTTTTAATTAAAATTTAAAGTTAAAAGTTAGTTTAACTGCTAACAAAAATAACAAACACTTTCGGAAGGCTTAATAAATAAAGTTGATCCGACAATGCTTTGTAAACGTTTTATCATTCAACCTTAATTTATTAAATGATATATTAAGATGGCAGGCTATGTTTTCAGTTTTGGTATTATTGCGCATATCTGAGAAGTTAATATGGTTATATAATCAATAATTGTGTAGCAATATTCCGACAATAATTTATTAATGCGGCATCGGGCGTTCTTTTATTTCTTTCTGTCTGGCAATGCCGAGGAGACGATTTAGTAAATTTAAATACTGCACGTTTAGTAAATTATAAATATTTGATGTTTTTATAATTTTATAAAAAGCTAAATGATATAAAGTGCAAAATTCTACCTAGTTTTTAGTGTATTTAATTACATATACATTTATATATCTAAATACGGTTTGAATAAGGATGTGCAGTGAATTTGAGGTATTTGGTAATATGGTATTATATCATATCATAATCATAATTTAAAAAATGTATATATGTATATATTTAAAACGTGAAATATATACCTAGTTATAAGCATATTTTATTCATTATTTTATAAATTATTTCTTTTGATAATTTTTTATATAGATAGAGTAGTACTTATATAGATGAATAAATACTTCATAGAGTAGTACTTAAAAAAGTACTGCTCTATGAATAAGTTTCTTTATTAAAAAGGCCTATTAAAAAATATTCTATAATATTTTGTTTTTCTCTCTTTTTCGATGCGATTCGTAGTTTTGTTGGTAAAACAAAATATGAAAATATTAATTTTTTTTTTTAAGGAAGCTAAATAATTTTTGTATATGCTTAGTTTTTTTTATCAAACGATATTAAGAATTATTAAATTTTATAAAGTTTAGTCGATTTTCATAAAGTTTTTTCAACTCTACAAAACTATAGAAGACAAAAAAATAGCATCGAAGACATTTTTTAAAACTCAAAACTAAGTATTTATGCGTGTTATAATATTTCCTAAGAGGAGAATATTGTCGATTTATTTTTATATATTTGCTGAATATTATTTGCAGGGATTCTAATGAACAAACTGTTGCTGATTTGTCTTTGTTTTTCTTTTCTTTTTTTTGAGATTGGTATATATATTTATATATATATATATATATATATATATATATATATATATCTTTCTTTGTTGTGTCTATTTATTTCGTATGTTTCGCCGTTATATTTTTCTGACACTTCCTGGCTTGTTAGACATCAGCCAGTTGGTCGTACTGGATCGAGCATGGACAGTAGCGGAAGACACCGGAAAGCATACGTACACAGACACGGAGACATAGGAGACAGAGAGACATATATCGGAAGAGTTACCTGTTGCTGGGGAGCGAGAGTTGCCTATAGGTGGAGACTTGCGCGGGGCGGCCGCAGCCGGGCCTCCTCAGCCCACACTGCCGCTAGGAGGCCCGCCACCGCGCAGGCTTCCAACAAGTGTTCTCCCTCCACCTGTAGCCTAAGTCTTCGGCATAGGACCAATATTTTATTTTGATCAGGCTTCTTCATCGGAAACCATCTGGTTTTCACCTGAATCGATCGTACCTCTACTCCCTTCATAGATTAGTAAAACTGCCGATCAAGAAAGACCGAGCCGAGCTGCCCAGAACTGAATCAAATGGCGGTCTCTTGAAAAATAAATATTCATTGATCTGATTCCTTTTTGTAGGAATACCACCTTGAATTCTTCCAGTTCGGATAAAGGGCATCGCATTGTATTTTAGCGATTCCCTCCAAAAAATTCCTGGCCTAGTTGACTAGCTAGTAGATCTCTTTAGAGAGGTGGAAACTTTAGAGAGATGGCAAGCCATGAGGGAAGAAAGCCATCCTAGTAAAATAAGAAGTATTACAAAATCAGTAAGGACATAGTCTTTAAGAGGATTGCTAGGACAATAATTAGAAAAATTAAAAAAAACAGTGTATAATTAAGACAATATACAATAATAAAACTGATAAAACTAATCGTTGAATATGGATATTAATTTGTTTATATTAATAAAAAAGTCTTCTGATAATCAAACTATATATTTTTAAAAATATTTATTTGAAAAGAAAAGTTATGGCCAGGACAGGGACTCGAACCCGGTTCTCTCACCTCTCCGTGGTGACGTCCTAACCATCTCGGCCACCCTAGCTCGTTTCTCGGCCAGCCATATCAATTCTTTTAACTGATCCTATATCTGAGTGCCAGGGTGGCCGAGATGGTTAGATTATCATGTTTTCAAGTATTGTTTACAATATTCCAATACCATATTTCAGATTTCTAAACATGACTTTTATCCTAGCTTGTACTAATCGAAACACTTTGCGCTGCTTTGATTTTCCCGCCATTTATCAGAAATTTTGGAGAAACAGGTATCCAATCTTATTTTAATTTTCCTTTCAGAGTCCTGTTAGAAATTTCTAACATATAATTCGATCGAAAAGAACTCTAAAATAAAAAAAAACAAGGGTGTTTCTACTATTATTAAAAAAAAAATGTCTTGAAAATAAGTAGGTACTCTAAAATTGAAAATAAAATAGAGTATTCGAGTTTGCAGGCTATAATGCATCTTATTATTAATGGAAGAGATGCAGCTATGAAATATTAAAAAAATTAGCCCGGATACAACCGGATACAAGGCATTCCCATATCTTGAAACTTTCAAAATGAGGAAAAATCCGTCATGCATTTTTAAAAAAAATTGATATACTTAGATTAACAGATTTTTTTAATTGGAAAACAATAGGACCTATGAGTACATATATTATCGATATTCAACAATTGATTCATATAAAATTAGTAACATTTTAATTTTGTGCGGTTGAAATGAAGCTTTGAATACAGCTGATTTAGTCTATTTCTATGGATTCATTACTTCTGACTCTATTACTGACGAGATGAATTGTGCCAGGTATAAAAAAGTATTAGATTTCTTAAGATTAATTAGATGGTAGGAGTGGGGGATCTAGTGATGGGGCTCACTAGTCCTGACTTTTGTCCAGCTAGCTCCTACTAATCTAAACACTGTGCGCTCGGAGGATTATCGGGAATAAAAGAAGTAGCTAGGTTTGAAAGGGTTGATATCGAGCTTGGGCCTAATCAGTAACTTTCTTGTATGGAAAACCGAGTTTAATCAAATTTTCAGTGGTGTTTTTGACATTCGATTTTAGTGAAAATGTTTATGCAATATTATAAATATATGCCTATTTTTAATACGTAATTTTACTTTCGTATAGTTATTTTTTAGTTTTTCATTGCCTTCGTAATTACAGTATCTAATCAAATTTCATTCATAATATCATTTGTTCTCGTTTTCCTATTAATATTTACCTACTATTAATATAATACAGGCAGAGGATTCGTTATATAAATAATAAATAACTCACTAATTGTTAATTTACTTCCATATTATTGTTGAAAACATGTAAATTATGTACTTCACACTTTATATAGGTTATTATAGATCCTTATTAACTAAATAAATGATTTTAATTACCACCTTTCATCACCCCAATGAATAGAATAGCCTCACAGAGGACCAAACCTCACCAACACCCGCAGTCGGATGTTAAGCAGTTCTCAAAATTATGAAGTAGTTCATTAAACAGCAATTTAACAAGATTTCATTTCCATTATTTATATATAAAACCTTTGGACACCGCATCTAAAACCGTCTTTAGTTACATCACATTAAAGTGTCATAAATGATTTCTTTGATGTCAATAAGATATTTGAGCAAAGCTTTGTGACTAGAGCGAGTATCACGTCCTAACCATAAAGTGTAAAATAACGAAAGATCGATAAAGAGTTTGCGTTAGGGTTATACAAAAATCTCCGAACCCGAATTTTCTGTTTTAATACATTTTTTTATTATATCTTCAAATTTTGTAACTTCCGCAAAAAAATAGACGTATCTATTTTGCATCTAATGAATGATTTATACCTATGGCAGGCAAAAATGGTTCTCTTAAAAGATAATAATTTTAAGATGCAATTAATATATATATATATATATATATATATATATATATATATATATATATATATATATATATATATATATAATAAAACCTCTGAAATAGTAGTGTCAAAAACCTGTACCACTGCAACCCAAGAAGGTCCAATATTTCATAGTTTGGAGACTTAACGGCTTTTCGTTGGAATTTTTCCACGGTTTTAACATTTATGTGAGGTCTCTTTTTACTTTTCCATATTTAATCATTTAGATAAATAGGTTTTAGATATACGTTATATCGGTTCATAGAAATGTTGTATTTTAGTTTGTTTTACATTTTTTTAGTGTGCTTTACATTGTCTTTCCCAACAAATACTGCCATATATTTAAAATATTTACAGTTTAAGTCATTTGTAAAATGTAAAACAATACTTGAATTTTAAAAAATACCTGAGATAGAAGGTATTTTTTATACGAAACAGTTTTCCATTGTGAGGACGAATGCACTGAAACAGATTGAGTAGAGATATTTGAACCTTTCATTCTAGTTATCGACTGAATTTTTCTGAGCACTTTTGGAATTAAAGCTTTTGCTAGCTTTAGAAAAAATGTTATTTCCTACTGAATCTATCGATTAATTACGGTTTTGTTATTAACAATCAAATAAGTATCCTAAAACCTTATATGATATTACTGGTCTTAGTTGGTGCTTAGAGCAAACAACTGCATATGGGTATTTTAGGTTCATAGCAACAAGACATTTTTACTTTATTGTATTCCTAATTTACAGATAATTTTCTATTCCACTGTAGAATACAATATTTTGTACTCTATTTTTATTATATTTCATTGTATACTTATATTATATTTTAACTATTTATTATTTAATTTCTATAATACTTTATTTGTATTATTATTAGATTTTATTTTAACAGTTAATAAATTATGTTGAATATTAACGTGTTCAAGTTAACTGAAATACCTTGATAATTTAATAAATTTTAATGTACTGTTTATATATTGGTTATCATCGTCTAATGCTTAAAAATTCAGTAAAGGAATGCCATATCTTTCCAGCTCACTGCTGTACATAGGGCACTCCCTACTTGTGAACATATGACGCACCGTGTCCCTTTACAGTGTTCCATTGAGGTGATTCTCGCCTTGTCATTTGGTATTTATGGGTCAACCGACTATATTTAATGCCAATACCTAATACTATGTATAAATTTATATAACAATATGCAATATTGTAACATTAAATTACATGAAGTGAATAGCAAAGAATGGATGAATGCAATTAGTGTACGATTGAAGCAGTACCGGAAGTACATGAAGACAGGTAGTCATAAATGCGGTCTGATAAAAGGCATGTAACACGTAGTAGTACAAATATTCCAAAATATAAAATAATGTTACATAATAATTATATATCAAATGTTGTTATGATGCAGTTGTCTAATAATGAACAATTGATAATTTTAAATATAGTTCACTGTATGTACTGGCTAGCATAACAACCTTCTGTGCCCAAGTTAATGGGATTTCAGCTTGGCAGGTGGGCTTCAGGATTCTTTAAGTTAAGAAACTTTTATGCTGCTCTTCGTAGAGGACGTAAAAGGGCGGTCCTGAGCCTGTGCTGAGTCAAATCAAGTCAAGACCCCTTTTGTATCTATACCTGGATAGAAAACAATTATGAATCAGACTGTTTTTATACAAATGCCCTTTGGCGTATATTATACTTTTATATTGTAGTTTATCTTGATCGTGTCAGTCACGAGTGGTATGTTCAGGTCATACCTCCACACACACTTACTCAAGCATTGTTTAATGCTTTAGTAATGTAAAAAGAACGAAAATGTAATATCACGAAGGAATTTTGAGTGAAATATTTGCTTTCATACATTGTAAGTAAGAATTTTTGCTTGAATCCCACACTTGCATGGCATAAGTCCATATCGGTTTAAGTAGCATGTTGTATATAACAATTTTGTTAGTGATAGTTTATTTTTATGGTAATGTAGTCGTCTTAGGAGTAGCTTAAAGTAACCTTGAATTAGTAAACAAATTACCTTGATGAGTTTGAATACAGCTTATCGATTGATAATCGAATAAGCGGTTTCATCTTATATTATGTTATCTGTGTGATATAATTGGATTAAAAGTTTAGAGCGAAGAAGCCTCGGTCCTAATGCTGAATTTCGTTGTATAATCTTGGACGAAAAGTTAACTTTAGTTCGTGGCATAAAAGGTTGCTTAATAATGAAGCCCTCAATGGAGGGAAGAAGAGACGGCTTGGTAACTTTTCAAAAGGGCCTCCGTACTTGATTACAGCTACAACGCTTATCTCCTCCTTTAACCTCACCATTAGAGGTCTCTATTGATCGGATACGTAAGGTTAATAAATACATTATAGCTGAGCTTCATGCTTTAGGAAATATAAATTACTTTATAACTCTCCTAAACCTCAATGGATACTACTTAAGAGCTTAAATCTTAAAAATTATCCCTAAAGAGTAATATATTATCATCTGTTTGAAATGCGTATTACCATTATTTTACCATCAATTAACGCCAAATGGTAAAAACCAATACGATTTATTTTGGAAAACAATTATTTAAACCTTTTCCTTTGGCGTTTCGTCTTTTTCTTTCCTCTTCATAAACCAGCTATAAGTAAATGGAATCTGGTGGTAAAAGGAATTTATAAATAACGGCGAGAAACTGAAACATATTCTTTGTTTAATGAAATATAATACACTAATAGTTAAAAGTTTTAAATAAACTTTGCCATTATTAAACATTTTATAATTAAAACATTTAAATATAGTTCATAACCGATAACTATTTTTTACCGCTTAGTTAATAGTTGTTTGTTTTTTTGAACCAATGGAAAAATATATTTATAAAAAATAAAAGATTTTTTTAAATTAAATAACTTTGCTTCATATTGATTTGGAACTGTTTTATCTTATCTATGTTAAGCAATGTTTAATTAACTCTACAAAAATAATTAAATCTTATGTATTTTGTACCAATATTTTGGCCTAAATTTTAGATATCATGACGGCAGAGGGATGTATCGCCTAGAGGCAGTTAACATATTTTAGTTGCCAATACACTGTCAATCTATTTCTACTTAGACTCTACATACTCTGCGTATCTCTTTAATGTTCATTGCCTGTAAACCTCGACCATTTTCAACATTGCTCTAAATAATTAATAACAGTAATCACAACTAACAACCTCTGGAATCATATTAATAAAAGTGACTGATCATCGGCAATGTCCTTAATAAAAAAAAATGTATTCTATTGGTTATTATAGAATAAAAAAAACACCTTCAGACAAATAATTAAAACTCTATAAAGAACTAAATATATTTAAAAAATGATGACAAAATCATTTTATAATCGTTATAAGAATTATTCACCATTACTGTGTAACTGTTTAGTAAAAAAATAAGTACGAAAATTTATATCGTACTTATTTGTTTATTTATTTAATTTTTTATATTCTCAACCGGTTCTAGAATAAGAAAAAGAGAAACACTAATCAAAAGAATAGAAACTAGTGTTAAATTTTAAGAAAGATTGTTTATTAACGACCATGAAAAATGTTTTAATCATAATGTTTTAATGTTAGGAAATATTAATTAAAACACTTAATTACTTGTGTATTATTTTTCATTAAACAAAGGATAGCTTTATGTTACTTCCCGTTATTTATAAATTTATTTTACGGTAACATTTGACATCCTTAGAAGCTGCCAGTGATGAACGGGAAAGAAAAATACGAAGCGACAAAGGAAAAGGGTATTGGACAGAAACACAAAGAGTTGATCTCCCTTTTGGCTTAAGAAAAATATTCGGCCTTTTCCCTTAACTTAGTGGCGGCCTGAATTAGACTTTTCTTCAAAAGGACACTTTAAGTGAAAAATTATTATATTATTACGTAAGGGCGAAAATAACAAATGTTCTGCATTTATTTATCTTTATTGTTTGATATATTTTTTTTATCTAGTACACAAACAAATTTATCTAAATTTACTCCATAATGTACAAACATTGTTAAATTCGGAATATCAAATAAGTCAGTATAAAGTGAGCAAAGGTTATTTATAGGTTTACTTAATTATTAAAATAATATAAACAAACTAGACGACACAGAACAATTTAAATTTACTGTAATAGTAATAATTAAGTAAATGTGTTATTTTGTATTACTAACTATATTAAATAGTAAATTAAATTATTAATTTCACATAAACAAGAAAATTTTCTAGTTATGCTAATGCAGTTTTAATTGGTGATGGATTTTTAAATGACTTATACGAAGAATTTTTTTCTTAAATATATACTTCAAAAGGGAGTGTAGCATAGTGCGTAGAGTGCTGAGTTGCTATGCTGAAGGTTTCAGGTTTATGGTCTATCTTATGAGATATCATGTAAAATAAAAATAATTACATGTTATTAATTTGTAGGTAACGAAAATGACATATTTTTTATAATTATTCAAAGAAAATAATTATGCACTCAAAATTTAGTTGACTTGCCCCTTCAATAGCTGCAGATACACTACCGCATGACTGAACTAACTAGCGGGTCTGCCGCCCCTTTACTAATAAGGATGACACAAACTATTGTCCATAATTCAAGTGTAAATTACTTTTTATTACTCACGAAATGTTAATAAATGTACATTATAGTAATAACAGTTTTTTTTTTTAGTATTGCTGGCTATTAGTTTTTAAATATTTCGAGTGTTAGGTGAAAGCTCTTTACATAATACGACCCTCTTAGAGCTCACCTAGTATCTATAAAGTGTATACCATCAAATTTAAGGAAAAACATGTCGGTTAAGCGTGATCTCGAACAAATTATCTCCTTGAAAAACCCTTGTCTTAGCCATAGTATAGTCTCTATCATGGTACCGATATCAAGATCAACCATGCGTTGTAGTAGAAAAGATGTTTTTTTACTATACTTCAACAATAGTTCCAACCTATTATGTTTTGTTTTGTTGCTATTATGTTAGGATAGCTCTAGATAAAATGGATATTTATGGTTATTTGTTGATTGTGAAATATTTTAAATTGAAAATTATAAACTAAATAATGATGATTTCATTTCTTAGAAGAGAAGAGTTGGAAACCTTCATTACCGTTTTTAATAAACGGTTTTTTAAATTAAATGGCTAACATTTTTTAACATTACATAATATTAATTAATGTTCATTTAATTTTTATCTGGTATATTCTGTAATGTGGGTGTATTTCATTATATAACTTTTTCTAACTTCCTAATGAAGGGATTTTAATAATTAAAGCTAATTAATTGAATTTTATTAGCTCAAGAGAGGGAAATTAGCTATAAAATATAAATAAATTAATGTGGAGATATTATCCAAGGATTGAGGGAAAGCAAACCCTTGAGAATCTCGAATAACAGTTTGTAATAACAAACTCACCAAAGCTTCCCAAATTCAGGTAACATTGACTGGACACGAGTAATATTCCTCTAATGCCGACAAAGGCAGTACATCTTACATCCGCAGTTAAATAAAAAAAGGGCTCTCCTTTGGTATATATATATATATATGTATATATAATAGGGATTGGGTAAATTTAAAAGATATTTTTTTATTTGTTTGTGTTTTTGATTTTTAGTTACTTTTATGTCATTGATTAGCCGTCTTAAAATAACTTTTCTTAAATGTACTTGTTACAGTCTTATTCTTTAGTACATAATCAGTATAATAAGTTCGAATTTTTAGTATCAGTAAAATGTACGCCACTGACGTATAATAATTCGTTAAAAGTGTTATGTGGTATGTTATACACTTACAGCTGCTATGAGATTGACTTTGAGTATGTACTGCATACTCCGCACTATAATTTCTAATTAATTTCTATTGTGTAGGCTGTTGATGTGATGTAGGCTATGGTAT